>JAJIBD010006129.1:0-93123 GCA_021461705.1 Cryptotis parvus
AATTTTTGGTTAGAAAATGTGATCTGAGAGAAGTAGATGGAATGAGTGGGAGAGAGAGAGAGAGAGAGAGAGAGAGAGAGAGAGAGAGAGAGAGAGAGAGAGAGAATATGGGTTTAGAGTTCAAAACTGGAGAAGACAGACCAAATATTTTTCTTCCTCTCTTCTAGCAACCCCAGCCTGCGAAGTTCTTGCTCACTCCCAGGCTCTTCACCTCAAGCAGATGGAAGATTTTCATTTGTTTGCTTTCGCTATCGTCTTCTTAATGCCCCCCCCAGTTTTGTGATAGATAAGTCAATTGTTTCTTTTTCTATTTGTTCACAGGTTCTCGGCTATACTTCTGTTCAAGTTAGGAATGGCAGCTCTATTGGTGCAGCAAAGGTGACCCTGTTTTTCTAGCTTCAGAGCCCATGCCATTAATTTAGGTGATAGCAAAAGGCCCTGTATGAATCTATTTGTTACAATGACTCCATTTTTGCCGTTTCCAGTCTTCTTTCCTTCTGATATAAGGGTAAAGGGCTCTCCTGCTGCCCACAGCTGTTCCCAATGTCCCCTGGAACTCTTTCTTCTCTCCTCCCCATCCTGGAGCTCGTCGAATGATCCTTACAAGGAAAACAATTCCTAAACTTTAGTTTTAGGGATCTTAGTGACAGTGTTCTTCATGGCAGGGATAGTGGGAGCAGCTTGTGATCATGGTAACAAGAAGCCCTGAGTCCAGGCTTGCTGGGCTTGTGGCCTTTTGGAACTGCCCACGTGAGGCACTTCACACAGAGGCAAACAGAGAAGTCTTGGCAGCAGGCACTGGGGGAACCCAGTCTTGGGTTTACATTTGCCTCTTCCCTTGGTATAAATGCTCTGACTGTGGCTGATCTCACTCCAATGGGCTCTCGCTGGATGCGGCTGAAAGACATAGAGCCTGAGTTCACCTCTGCCAGACTGGACAGGGCTGATCCTGAGCATGGCAGGAGAAGCCACGGTTAGAGGGCAGGGCTGGGCACCAGGCATTCTGGGACTCACTTGGATCCCCAGTTCTTGGGGCTCCTCTGTTACAGCTCTGAGTTGTGGAAACACAGGCACCTTTCTAGCCCCGAGGCTGACAAGGGAGAAAACCCCACCTTCAAACAAGTGGTCTCTGGCCCATTCTCAGCCTTGCCCACCTGACCTGACTGGCCTGGAGGATCCTAAGGAACTCCCAGTCTTTGCTCTGCTCCTTGAACTGCACCTTCTGCAGTGACTACTCGTTCCCAGGAAGCCCCCAGGGAAGTGATGAGCTCCCAGAAGACTGGAGCACCTGTACCACTACACAGCCCAAACATCAGGTCTAGATGGGAAAATGGTCACTGCACACAGGAGAATGACACGTGTGGACAGATCTCACGAGAGGAAGTGGCCCTGATCACCCATGCAAATTCACTTCATTCCCCCCCTACCATAACCACAGTAACCTGAGGTTTGTAGGGATGCCGCTCTGTCTCACATTGTTTACAAGCCTTTACTGTGAACTGAACAGTCTGCCCTATCAACAGGGTGTTCAAACCCAATATAATCCTTCGGGCTGTATTATGATTCACCACCAGGATCCACCATTCTACAAAGATGATCAAGGGGTCGCAGGTATACCATCTCACCAAAACTCTCGTGCCACCCCGAACATCGAATAGAAATGGTGAATAGAACACCCCCCCGGGACATCGCTATAACACCAAACATTACCACGAAATGTTCGAATGGAAAGTAGGTCTACAGTGAATCTGAAGAAAATAAAGAACTAGTTCGAGGCCCCATTCTCTCTCTGGAACAAACATTCTCAGACTAGTGAAGCAATAATGATGACCTAAAACCTGAGCCCGAGGATGGAATGCCTTCAAGATCGAAATAGCTAAACGGACAAAACCTCCGGTCGACATCTCTTCGACTCCACCGTTCTCCCTGCATACGAGACCTGGGCCCTCCGAGCAGTGGAAGCTATTCGGTCTCCCAGGAGGCATCGAAATATGCTTATATCACGCTCACTCAATGAAGGATCGAGTTCTGACCCCCGCTATTCCAGAATCAGGACGCTGTCTCATTTGCCAGGCATCGAAAATCAGATGGGCTGACATGTAATGGTTTGGAGACAACCGCTGCTAGAGCCGTTACACTGGTCCCACGGATGTCAAAAGATCACGTGGCCGCCCACCTAAGATGGTCACTTCTGTTGACCCTAAGGAACAGTTTGAGGCTCTTCATATCCGAATCAACCAGGCCATTGGGCTACATTGGCATAGGCCAATGGAAATGTTACGGCGCCCGCTCGAGCACGCCAGTGATCTGCCCCTCCTAAGGTCGAGCCCACGGGGGCTGCACCATGAGACGGTGCTTTGAGCTTTGAGCTCAGGGTTGGAGGTTTAGGGGATCTGGGATGGATCTCGCCACATCTCTGTGAAGTGTTGTGGAGGGCCACATCCTGGTGCTTCCCCGGGAACCTCAGTCACCTGCCTGCTGAGACTCAGGCTCTTCTGTACCAATTCTGTGTGTTCCTCGCTGACTCTAGGTGTGTGCTGCTTGTGTGCGCTGTTTCCTCATTGTGTGTACACATTGCTCAATGTGTGTCTTCCCACACCCCTGACTCTGGGTGTGTCTGTTTATGTACACACCCTCTCTGTCTCCGGTACACACCCCTCACTGACTCTGGGTGTGTCTGCCTGTGTACACACCCCTCACTGACTCTGGGTGTATCTGCCTGTGTACACACCCCTCACTGACTCTGGGTGTGTCTGCCTGTGTGCACAACCCTCACTGACTTTGGATGTGTCTGCCCGTGTACACACCCCTCACTGACTCTGGGTGTGTCTGCATGTGTCCACACTCCTCACTGACTCTGGGTGTGTTTAGGTGGGTCGGGTGAAGACTAAGACGATGACCAGCAGCTCCCTGAGGGCAGGCTCGTGAGCATGGGGTTGTGCTCTTGGCGCTTATCTACAATGACTTGGTGTCTGTTGAGTGAGGGAGTATCTGGCCTCCCAAAGGCACTCCTAAGCAGCAACAGCGTTTACCTCAGCCCCTAGGACCTTGGAATCTCTAGGACATTTGGAGAATGGCAGCACAGTAGTTTTGCAGTTTCTGAGTCCAGTCTGGATCTCGCCTTTAGTACAAAACAACCTCCCCAACAACCGCGCCACCAGTGCGTCCACGGGAATAAACACCGTGCAGCATTGCAAATGGCGCGGGCGTCATCTATCACCCATACATCTGCTGCGGAGAATTCAGATCGCAATAACCCTGGCTTTAATTGGGCTGGCAAGGAGGAACATATGCATTATAATGGTCCCATTGACATTGTTCGGCACCCAAGGAATTGCATTAATGCCTCCCTGCCTCGGAGTGCTCTGTGGGCCTCCTCCCAAGCACCCTGTGGGGGGGGGGAGCCATTAGCATTAACAGGAATCAGGCCTAAGCTAGGGGTGGGAAAAGACCTTGGAGGTGTAGGGGGGCAAGGAGGAAGGCTGAGCCTATTGATTTCTTGGGGATGCCGTGTTCCCCTGCCCAGGCTCTCTCCAGGCCTGGCTGCCATGTTAATAGAATGTCTAGTAATAACGGCCTAATTGTCCGTGCACACGCAGGCGGTATTGGCACATCCTGTCTCTCTTCCCCATCTCCGCCTCCCGATGCTCTCCACTCGGAACAATCTAACAGCCGCCTTATCAGATGACCTCCACCACACATTAGCCCGGCTCATAAATACTAATCTGGCAAATTCCATCTCACGTGGTCCTGCAGAGCAGTTTCATTCTAGGCGCCTCTCCCTAGGCCTTCAGAAAGCAGCTGATTAAGGCGGTGGTGGTGCTGATACCGGTATCAGATGGAAAGCGTGGCAGGGTCTCCTCTCCTGGGAGAGAGAAGCCCGAGCTCTCTTCTGGAAGGGCAGGTGGGGGAACTGGGATCCTGGGGACAGAAAAAGAACTCGGGAGAGACTTGGCTTCCTTTGCAGTGGGCAGGTTGAGTGGGAGTCAGGCCCGCAGTCCAGCTCTCAAGGGCTCCAGGCAGGGCTCTCCACCACCTGCCCTGTGAGGATCAACTTTTGGACCCAGTTGCCTTTCATTGTCAGCCGGGAAAGGCAGACTTCCCAAAGCCCAAAGCCTGGGAGCCAAGCAGCTCAAGGCAATTATCTGTTTTGAAGGAATACACTGATTTGACATTCTTAAGAAGTCACAGACGTCTGATTTCATAATATAATTTGTAGAAGTAAAAAAGGCAAGTTAAACATTTGCTTACACATATCATGTTTACATGTGTTCAAAGAACTTTCCAAAACTTTGCAGTCTCTTCCAACTGCATCTTTTTTAAGCTCTCTTCGCTCTTGTAGGTTTGCAAACAAATTCCACAGCACATTCAACCGCAAATTGATTTACTTTTGGGGAAACTCCTTGAGTTTCACGACTTTCTTCTTGCTGTTTAACGTACACACAGATGCAAAAAAGAAAAAACAATCTCCTAACACAGGAACACAAATCTGGCATCCGGAGAAGTCGGCGTTTCCATTTATTCTCAAAGTGAACGGGAAGCAGCAATGGACCCCGTCCAGATTACTGAGGAGTGTGCAAATGACTTTTGGGGGCCCCACGCTGCAGTGTGAATGGCAGACGCCTCTCGGGGCTGCGGGGGAAGGGGTCTGAGTGTCCCTGGGAGCAGAAAGGCCCTGGAGCAATCAGCAGGGGGCCTGCAGAACCCACCCTGCTCTGCCATACCATCTACCTCCTTTCTCCCTCCCTCTAGACAATCTGCCCCACGCCCCATTGACTGAAGCCCTTTGTGTTTCTGAAATGTCCTTCTCTTGTCACACATCTCCATCATGACTCCCTGTCATGCAGCACCCAGACTGGGCCGGGATCTCTTAGGGTGTCCTGTTCCCCACTTTCACACCCTCCGCTCCATGGCTGCCAAGGGAGAATGACACGGCACGCCCTAGTCACAGGCTGCCCAAATGTTGGCATTTTCCATTGTCCTCATGCTGGAAGACCAAGTTCCCTAAGACTGGCTGGGACACTCTGAGTGACCAGGTCCTGCTTTTGTGAACACCCCGTTTCTGGGAGCACCATTGGGTTTACCCACATGCTCTGCACACACCATCCTGAAGACCAGCCCATGAAACCAGCCCAGCCTATTGCCAGGAATCCTCCTTGAGTGGGTGAGTATGGGTTAGGGCCCTTCCCTCTGTTTCTGATAGCCTATTCTCCCCTCTCAGTGTTACCTTTGGCAGGTCTCTTGCTTTTATTTTGTTTGACTTTTTAAGTCACACCTGGCCATCCCGAGGGCTTACTCCTGGCTCTGTACTCAGGAATTACTCCTGGTGGTACTCAGGGGACCATAGGGGATGCTGGGGATCGACCCCAGGTTGGCCATGTGCAAGGCAAGCACCCTCCCCACTGTGCTTTCGCTCTGGTCCCCGGAGCCCTCGCCCTTGACTGGGCTTGCACCTGACTGCATGGCAGGAATGCAGGATCACATCCCTTTCCAATGGCTACGCCCAGCCAGCCTTGAGGCTTGTGTGGAAGTTTGGCTGCATCAGAGGAAGGGAGAGCGGTGCTCCTTGGCCTTATCCCGCCGTGGCCCCCTTCCAGCTTTGATCCCTTCCTGTGCCCTGCTCCCCATCCTAGTATCATGTTCCCCCAAGTTTATGCCATGACTTCTATTGACATGATTTTCACCTGTGATCTCCTTGGGATATTTGGCCACAGTTAATCCCAGATTAAATAATCTGGGAGAAATCCCAGATTAAATCATGGAAATGCACAAAGATAGAAGAAACTGAGGCCCAGCCTCCCAGAGCGATGCCCGGTCAGTTGCTCGGTCGAGCATCTGTGCACTGGTGGGAACCTCACTGGCAGTGGGTATGGAGGAGCTTCAAACACAGGGCCCAGCTGCAAGCTCCACCCGCTGCTACTCAGATGGTCCCACCTGCAGCCACCAGGCTACTTCAGTGGTGGTGAGCGAAGTCTGGGGACAGCAGAGTCGTGGAGCAGGGCAGAGAACAGGCTGGGGTGCCTGAGCTTTGCCTTCCAGCCCTGAGCTCTGGCCTTGTCTGACCCATGTCCCCTGAATGCTGAGCCAGTTTCCCCTGTTGCCTTGTGTCCACCTTTTCCCATGCGGGCTTGTGCCCCACAGGGGCACAGACACAGACCACATGGGACCCCTTAGGGCTCTGCCTCCCTCCCCATCTTTGGGGAGCATCCAGAGGTCTTTAACTGATCGCTGCTCTATGCTGATCCCTGCTAGAATGCCACATGACGGAGGAGCTAAGACTGAGCCCCAAATCAACCTGACTAGTAGATGCCAAGCTCAGCTTCATGGCCCGCCCTCCTCCACCACCAACCGAGTTACAGTGACTTCACATCTGCCCATGAGTGAGGAGTTTGGGGAGATTTCGGGCTGCCTCTGAGCCATCTTTCATATGCTGGCAGCATGGTTGGCAGCTGGCTGAGGGGCCAGCCCCTCCTCCAGCCCCTGCCATGAAAACTCGGAGCCTGTAGCGTTAATGGGAACCAGGCAGGGAAAGTGAAGCTGAAAGCGGGAATGTGTCTCTGAGATTCTGACTCTGCTGGGCTGCAGGAGGCCCCACAGGGTCACGCACAGCCATAGCTCCAAGTGGGGCGCTGCAGACCCACTGGGGCTCAGGTCCCCTAGTAATTCCTGGCCTCAAGAAGTCTCCTGGCAAGCAGGTGACCTCCAGCCTACCCCTGTCCCACCCATTCCTGGAAGAGAGCAGGTTCTATTCCTGTCAGCATGTGAGCCTTCCAGACTGCCCTGGCAACATGGGCCGAGGAGAAGCAGGGGCAGCTGAGTCATCGGGCAGTGCCTCTGTCCCTCCCACAGGCTGCAGGCCACAGGAACTGGTGCACAGGCAAACAAGGATAGGTCGCACCATGAGAGGCCGTTCCAGGGCACCCCCTCTGAATCCTGTTTTTGGGGGCTTCTGGCCACTGTGGAGTCCTGAGTCCTCCACAAGTGCAGGAGGAGGAAAGAAGGGGCGGGAGGATGATGCTCAGTTCCATGGCAGTCAGAGCCTCCTCCATGCTCCCCACATATGCCCAGAGGTGGGGTTCTCTTTTCTTGGATCCGCAGGCATCATGCATGCTGCCTTGGAAGGTCCATGTCCATATAGGGTCAAGGGTCTCTATTTCTGCCATTCCAGATCTCTGACCTCAGGACCGGGCTCTTTAGCAGAGGCAATGTGCTTCTGAGACTAATACAACCGTCAAGGGATAGAAAGGTGGGGTTGGTCTTGGAGTGAGACCCCCATACCTAGCAATGCTTGGGGCTCACTCCTGCTCAGCTGTGACTCCTGGAGGTACTCAGGGGATCCAGCAGTACTGGGGATCAAACCCAGCATGCCTGCAAGAGAAGCTCAATATCCTTTGAGCCAGCTCCTCTGCTCATCAATTTTCTAACTTTCTTCCTCTTAAGGTTTGGTTTTTCATGGAAAAGCTATGCTGGCCTGTCCCATGGGCTTGTCAGTTAAGCTTTGAGTGATGTGTACAGCAAGGTAGAGCAGTCTTTGCTGTGTGTTTGTGTGTGAGTGAAGAATGGAGATGTAAAGATTCCCTGGGATCATGAGAGAACTGACTGTCATGGTAGAAAATTCGGGAAATAATAAATAGATAAGAAATTGCCGTTCATCCTCGATTGCGTCGCCCAGATGAAAACACAATTAACCACTTGCAGTATTTCATTCTCCCAGCAAAGCTGGCTTTCCGCAATAGGAGCTCGTGCCGAATGAACAATTTCGTGTCTAGATTTTTCTCGATGAGGGTGGTGCGATACACTTTATTTTATTTTCTCCCTCCTGGGGCACCTAATGAATTTTCACTTTTTGGTGCAAAGAGCAGAGCAGACTGGATGAGTGACCTTCAGCTAGTCCAGCTACTGATAGTGGCCAGTACTTTGGGTTTCCATGCCCCCCTTGATAGTTTGAGATGAAGTGAATAAACTCACTGCTGTCCATATATAGATCAACTCTGGAGAAGAAAATTAGACCCAATAAGTTAGAAAGGGGTCTGAAAGCCCCCTGCCCTTGAGACAGTTCTGAGACCCAACAAGGCAAGAGAATCAATGGAATCCACAGAGTAATCACTGGTGGAAGTTAGATGGAATCTTTCATCTCCAGAGTTCTACTCGTGGCAGCCAGGGTAGGGGTCAGGGCATTTTCTGGGCATTTTATTTTCCACTGACTACTTTGTTGTCAAGCTGATTTACCTTTTCCAGCCTATGATCATGACTAGGAAAGACAGATCCTTATCATACAATGGTAAGGGACTGGGACCGGAGTGATAGCACAGCAGGTAGGGCATTTTCCTTGCACACAGCCAACCTGGGTTCTATCCCGGCATCACATATGGTCCATGAGCACCGCCAGGAGTAATTCCTGAGTGTAGAGCCAGGAGTTACCCCCTGAACATCGCTGGGTGGACCCAGAAAGAAAAAAAATACTCTAGGTAAAGAACTCCAGAGTTTCTTAATCACAGTGAACACACACAGACAAGACTTCTAGTGAAGTTGGTAAAGTGTTTTCACTCTGGCATACCAAGATGAGATGGACATTGTGATGATGTCTGTGTGTGATTTGGGGGAGGGCATAAAGTTGTAGAGCACTAGATAGAGAGGAACATTTATCTGCAGCATGATGTTGGACTGTCCTTCATTTTACAACACAGGATTAAAAAAAACAACAGGGCAGAGGCTGGGCTCAGTGGTAGAGCAAA
Organism: Cryptotis parvus; assembly: GCA_021461705.1. Lineage (NCBI taxonomy): Eukaryota > Metazoa > Chordata > Mammalia > Eulipotyphla > Soricidae > Cryptotis > Cryptotis parvus. The sequence continues at coordinate 8,736 of JAJIBD010006129.1, forward strand.
TATTCCCATGTCTGAGGCCCTGGGTTCTATCCCTGAGGCCACAAAACAACAGAAAACAGCAAAAATGTCCCTTTGATTGAGTGTCCATTAACCATTGGATCCACCCATAGTTGTGTTCTCCTGTTCCTTTTCCTGGAGTACTGGGAAGTTTCAGATGACAATAATTCATAAGATTTCCTGTGTCACACTCATTGGGTCACACAGAAGATGTCCTGCATCCAGAGACTTGCAGCGATGTATCACTGAGAAAAAGGCCATGGGAGTCACTCTGTAAGAATGTGGGGACATTGTGTGAGACAGGCACACACTGTGGGACACAAACTTTCTTTCCAGAACAAACTGTTCATGTGTCCTAGCTATAATCATTAGGCAGGAGGAGTCAGTGAGAAATTCACAGATCTGGAAATCACTAATTATATTAAATGGCGATCTTTGATGATGAGCATTTGATCATTGCTACTGTCTTTTGTCCTGTTTTTCTGGTCATTGTCTTTGAGTGAGAAACACTTTACTTCTGGCCTTGAGGGGCTATTTGAGAAGTCAAGGAAACCATGGGGAATATTCCATGCATGTATTTGGTGTTCACCCTGCAGAAATCATGTGTTAAACCTGAGTCTCATTCTGCACACACCCTACAAACATCAAGTACTCACCCTACATACAAACAATTGTCAGCCTATACTCCACAGAAGCTCCCCTGCACATATAAGTTTTCTTAGAGTTGAGGAAGCCCTCTGAACACACCAGGGAGACTGTCTCCAGATCACAGTTTCCTCTATCTGCTTTGATTTTTCTCCTCAGTCTAGACTCCATAGCCTCATCTTCCAGAGCTGACTCACTGGAAAGGGTGAGCTGTGAAGACTTCTTTGCCCTTCACACTTGCCTAATGAAGTTTCTAGATACTTGACCAGCTCAAATCTTGGTGGATTATGCTTATTATCCAACCAAAGCAGGGCTTACATTAATATGAGTGCCTGGAGAACATGGTGGTTGCCCCCTTTGGGTGCCTAGAGAACATGGTGTCTCCTTTGGGACAAGAGCTGGGCCCAAACTCACAGATGTACATGCAGGCATAAATATCCATTTGAAATGTTCCTACTGGGGGTAGTAAGACGACCGAAAGAGCCCTTAGGGAAGCTTGAGTTCAGTGCAGGGCATCCACCAAACAAACTTTGCACAAAGGTTCACAATTTGTGACCGGGCTCCTGAGCTGGCTAATGAGTTGTAGAATGGAGTTGGGTTCTGAGGTTCAGGGTCTCCTGCCCCTCTTCAGATGTTCCCTCTGGAGGAACACAGGAAAGGAGAGAACTGCAGAGTTCTGTGAGGTTCAGATGGACTCAAGCTTTGGGGTCAAACACTAAGTTCTGAGCTCAGCTCTGTTGTATTCGATCCATTTCTTTGAATTCAGTTTTACTTCTAAAATATTTCTAAGTGAGACTTTTCACTTTTTCCCTGCTGAGCAATGCAATATTAGGTAAAGGGAGCAAGTGCAGGAGACTAGCATTGTGACTGCTCTGTTCCAGTGAACTGAACTCTATGATCGTGACTGTTGTCCTTGCTCTCACCACCACAGTCACCATCATCACTAACACTAGCACCACTCCATCATCACCACCACAAGATTCACCACCACCATGATCACCATCATCACTGTCATGAGAATCACCACCATGATTACCACCACCTTCACTATCACTATCTCCACTATCAGGTTGATCATCACAACCACCAACACCACCATCACCGTCATCACAGTCCCATGATCATAACCATCATCACCACTCTCCCTACTGCTCTCACCACCTTTCACTAGCCCCACCACCATCAGTACCACTAACACCACCACCATCACGTTGATCATCACAACCGCCAACAGAAAAAGTGGCAAGGAGCAGCCAGAAAGAAGGTACAGGGCTTAAGGCACATGCTTTGCTTGTGACCTGGTGCATTTTGATCCCAGGCACCACCTGGTCGCCTGAGCACCTCTGGGATCAGTGCTGCACACCTCCAAATTCCACCAGGTATGGCTTTGTGAGGACCCAAGAACCACAGACACCCCAGGGCTCAGGTCCTGCCACATCCTCTGGTCCTAAACTTAACCTATCTTCCTGGCTAGTTGAGAATCTCTGGGAAGGGGCCCCAGCCTCATGAGCACCACCTGGGAGACCCCCTCCCCCATGAAAGATAAATGGCTATGATAAAGAACCAAGGACCATAAGACGGAGGCCTTTTCCCTACACCCCTAAAGGCCTTCCTTTCTTCCATTCACACAACAGCTGCAGTACTACCATCTAGATGAAGATTTGCAAAGAAGTTCACACTTCACCACTGCCCCTGCATGTCTGGACTCCAATATGGAGTCTGTATAGAGCCACTGTCCCATATTGGTCTAAGAATCCACATCTGGGATCTCCTTGTTTTTTGCACAATTATATTCAAGCCCAGATTTTTGAGGCACCAAAGTCGGGATATTGGGGTAAGAAAGTAAAATACTAGAAGAGAGAAAAAAGATAAACCATATTGCATTTCTCCTTGGAGTCCTGAATCCTCTGGTTCTGTTTAAAGGAAACAACATTTGCTCAATGACTTCCACTTTCTAGGAAGATTTCTCCACTGTAATGTAGCAGACCCTTGAAACATTGCTAAATGTACACACGCTGGTGTTAGGAAGGTGGTGTTGAAGCCAGTGGTGTGCCAGCCCTCAGGTAAGAGCCAGGTCAGTGCAGGACATGGGCAGGAAAGTGCTGGAACAGATGGTAAGCAACAAGCAGAATGGGCGGGGGAGGGAGGTGGTCGTGTCTGCCCGGGGGTTGGAGTAGGGGTAGAGGCAGAGCTTTAGCTCGAGGATGAGACAAACTTCCAGGCCAGGGTAGTAGAGATGCATCAGCCATATGGGGACCATATTTTGTGAATCAAAACTCGGGAGAGACGATTTGACACATGGGCTGTGGAAGGGACAGAGCATTTGAATCCCGGCTGTCCGGGAAGCTTAGGACATATGGCCGCCATAACCAATCATTACTGTGCACACAGGGCTCCAGGAAGGGGTGGGGCACGGTTTGATTCTCAGACTCAGCACAAGGAAGATCCAGAGTGATTATTTCCATGAGGGCACATTGGCAAGAACAGTATATCCCAACCTTATTTACCTACCCAGGCTAAAGGTAGAAGGGCTTAGTGTGAGCAATTGCAAACCAAGTCCATCAGGCCAGTGTGTTGCAGTATTTGATATGGGACAACTCATAGGGCCCGCCTGAGTGTCACCCTGTCAACCCCATGGAGAAACTGAGATCACTCTCCCTAAACCCTGCTTCCTTCCTTACTTCAGCTCAGTGGGACCGGATCAGAGACTACACCAGCAAACTTATAAATGATGGGAAACACAGCACTCTGCTATGGACCCCAGGAAATGACAATTTAATGTATTCATGGATTTATCTGTCCTGAACAACCTAGATGAGAGAGACCTGGGAGCACCTCAAGTTCAGAGCTCAGTGACACAAATGATCTCCAAACTAAGAGTTAAACACTTCAGACACAATATTGCTGGTTGTGACAACAGAGGCCATCCCAAAGAGTTCCAAGGACCTTCATCCTCTCCCATGTTGCTGATAATTCAGAGTTTGTGACTTTGGCGAAAATTGAGGAACACAAAATAGAAAGTTATAAAATTAAGAAAAGAAAGGGGTGTTCAGTAATGGTCCCTCAGAAGCCAGTGTTCCTGAGCAGCCAGCGAGGGGGAGACCAAATATCTGCATCTGATCCCCAAGAGGCACAGGGAGATGCAAGCCCACTTGATAGCTCTGGCCTTTGAGCTTGGCCTCTGTCTTTCTTTCCAAGCCTGAGAAAGGCTGAGCACCAGAAAGGCAATACATCAAGAAACCACACCTATACATGCACACAGGATCACAAGGGGAGGTGAGGGTGGAGGGAGACAGAGAAAGAGGGAGAGAGAGATGGAGGAAGGGAGGAAGGTCTTCTCAATAAGAGAGGATAGAAAGAGAAGTAGGACTTTTTGTTCCTGGGGCTGAGGAGTATTTGAGATGAAACCATACAGGAGATTGTCCTGTGTGCTCTGGATTACTTAAACCAAAGTGACAATGGAAGGGCCAGGATTTTGTTTACATGCCTGTTGTTCTTGAATACCAACTGCTCCCTCAAGTTATTCAGGGGTATGTGGTCAAGGCAGCAGATGACCAGTGCAATTTGTTTGCTTTTCTCAATTCTTTGTCCTGCTTCCTTTTCCCTTTCTTCCTTCCCCTTCTTGGGCTAATGGTCATTAATGCCTCCAATTAAACTTAAAAATGACTCTGGTAGGACCTAAGACATTCTTCCCATCTATTGATTTTCTTTTTCTCCATCCATCCATCCATCCATGCATCCATCCGCATCCATCCACGCATCCATCCATCCATGCATCCATCCATGCATCCATCCATGCATCCATCCATCCATGCATGCATCCATGCATCCATCCATCCATCCATCCATCCATCCATCCATCCATCCATCCATCCATCCATCCATCCATCACTCACCCATCTGCCCATCCATCTCCCACTCCACCCATCTGCCCATCCATCTCTTCTCCATTATCCAGCCATGAATCAATCAATCCATCACTTCAGTTTGGGTCACCAGGAATTTCCTGAGTCCATCTCATCCCTTGTTGTGTATGCTGCCAACTAAGGAAACGGAACCCAGACCTTAATGTCAGGGATCTCATGGTGAGGAGGCAGGCAGGTGATTAGGTCTCTGAAAATGCTCGACTAGGGGAACTGCTGAGCTTCGTCCCACCAGTGAGCAAGAGTCAGTCACTGGAAGCACCAAAGGGAGCCTTGACTAGACTAATGCAGAGAATTGTGAGGATCCAAGAGAAAGAGGCTTCCAGAAATACCTGAGGTTCTAGACTAGAGCATAGTCCAATGTCAAGAGGCAAGCTGGGGGATGACAGGAGAGGTGTTGGTTAAATGGATGGGTAGATGGAAAGTAGGCTAATGTGGGAGTGGACAGACCATGCCAAGACTGAAGAACTGACCAAGGTTCCCTACTTACCTACATGGTCAAGTAGGTGCATTCATTTATCAGGTGATATGGCTACACAGCTCCCTTCCTGGATAGTTTTAGAAGTTCGGTGCTTCCTAGGGTTGAAACAGGGTTTTATAGGTGAGAGTACAGGATGCCTCTTCGAGAAGCCATACTGGAGAATTCACTCCCTGATGCATCCACTGTCTACAGATATTCATCCTATAGATGTACAGTGATGCTGCATTAAAGGCCATCAGGAAGGAGGGGTGAGCCTGCTGGCCTTCGTGGCATCAGAGAGACCCTTTCAAGGGAAACAGGGAAGGGTCAAAGTTGGAGAGGACACATGAGGATCAGCAGGTTGCAACAATGGGAGGAGCCCAGAGCCCAGAAACATGAATATCTGTAAACAGTGGACAAGTCAAGGAGTGCGCTCTCCAGTATGGCCTCCTGGAGGGCATCCCATACTCTCACCCTACAAAAATCCTGTTTAACCCTAGGAAGCATCTGACCTCTAAAACCATCAGAGAAGCTCACTGTGTTGTTTCAGGTCGTCAGGTGGATAAACACATCTCTCCAGCCACCAAGAGAAAACTCATTGCTCTGCTTCCTCAGAATGCCTCTCAGGGACAGTGTGGGTAGATCTTTCTGTTCTTTGACCCCTTATGTGGGGTCATTTCTCTCCAGTGCTATCAGTTCTACACTTGATCTTAGCCAAAAGGCCGAGAAGTGACAGCCCGGCTCATCCAGATCCACCCTGCAGCAGTCTTTTTTAATCCAGCCAAGGCATGCTGATCCAGAGACTCACAGACATGGGGCAGAGCTGCTACTGGCTCCCCTGTGCCCAACCGCTTGTGAGGCACCCGGAAGGGTTGGCAGGTTCTAGCCCTGGCCCTCCACCCCTGCAGAGCCTTGCAACAAGCCAGACGACCCTCCACTCCATGAGGGCCTCCATTTTCCACATCCGGACGTCCCCCTCATCAGAACTCCACCCAGCAGACCAGCCTGGCTCATCTAGATCCACCCTGCAGCAGTTGTTTTCAATCTGGCCCAGGTACGCTGATCCAGAGACTCATGGACATGGGGCAGAACTGCTACTGGCTCTCCCTGTGCCCAGCCACTTATGAGGCGCCCGGGAGGGATGGCAGGTTCTAGCCCTGGCACCCCAACAGAGCCTCATGCCAGACGACACCCCACTCCATGAGGGCCTCCCATTTTCCACATCCGGACTTCCCCTCGTCAGAACTCCACCCAGCAGACTAGCCTATCACAGCCCAGCTCTCGCAGCACTTGAGGCCATGCAGTATATCAATAAATGCTAAATTTTGAGATGACTACAAGAGTATGCTACCCACACGGCAGAGCCTGGCAAGCTACCTGTGTCGTATTTGATATGCCAAATGCCAGTAACAATTATAGACCTCATTCCCATGACCTGATGGAATGGTTTGAGGCTCTTTATGTTCCTGGAGCAAGCAGGTTCCCTTGGGCTCTACTTGCATGAGACAGGTCATATGGAGATGTTACTGGTGCCCGCTCAAGCAAATCGATGATGAATGGGAAGACAGTGACAGTGCTCTCAGTTCCTCGATCACTGAGCAGCCACAAGGGAAAGGTGCAGAATGCACTGACAAACCATCTATTTATTGATGGGCCACCATCGGGGGAGCACCAAGAGGGAGCTGGACACTTCAGCAGCCCTCGGCTGTGCCTTTCCTTCCTCGGAGGGATTATGTACTTCCCTGTGCCACTGGAGCTTACCTCTAAGTGAATCCAATAACAAGGATTTATCATTCCAACTGAATGAAGAGAAATATTTGCTGTTATGGTGGTAATATACTTCAAACTGAGCATGTTTTCAAAACAGAGGTGAATTAGTCCTCATATATTCAAACATTGGTCCTTGAGGATATGCGGGCACCTACTTTTGCTGTGTTTAAAACAAAAAATACATAAATGGAACATAAATAGATATAGACTGTGTATGTGTGTGCAAGTGCACATGTGTGTTTTGTTTGTGTGTGTGTGTTTTCAGGCATGCCAGGATACCCCATATATAACAACATTTGAGAACACCAAGGTCCCTATTTAAAACTACTGTGTTTTTATTTTTTTTTCAAATAACCTCTATATATCTTGTACCTTCAATAAAATTTAGGCTAGTAACCATATGAAATGAAAAGTGAATACAATTTAGAGAGCTTACACTGTACATTTTTATGAATGATAAGGGAAAGTTTATACATGTTCGTGCTACATGCAATGAGGAAGACCTAGATCTTGCCGGACTTCATCCCTGCGGAAAAAGGAGAGGGATGGACTTGGGAGAAACTCTGCCTTGCCACTGCTACTGCTGAGAAAGGAAAGAAAAGAAAAGAAAGAAAAGAAAGAAAGAGAAGAGAGAGAGAGAGAAAGGAAGGAAGGAAGGAAGGAAGGAAGGAAGGAAGGAAGGAAGGAAGGAAGGAAGGAAGGAAGGAAGGAAGGAAGGAAGGGAAGGAAGGAAGGAAGGAAGGAAGGAAGGAAGGGAAGGAAGGAAGGAAGGAAGGAAAGGAAGAAGGAAGAAAGAAAGAAGAAGGAAGAGAGAGAGAAAAAGAAGGAAGGAAGGAAGGAAGGAAGGGAAGGAAGAAGGAAGAAAGAAAGAAGAAAGAAAAGAGAGAGAGGGAAAGAAGGAAGGAAGGAAGGAAGGAAGGAAGGAAGGAAGGAAGGAAGGAAGGAAGGAAGGAAGGAAGGAAGGAAGGAAGGAAGGAAGGAAGGAAGGAAGGAAGGAAGGAAGGAAGGAAGGAAGGAAGGAAGGAAGGAAGGAAAGGAAGGAAAGAAAGAAAGAAAGAAAGAAAGAAAGAAAGAAAGAAAGAAAGAAAGAAAGAAAGAAAGAAAGAAAGAAAGAAAGAAAGAAAGAAAGAAAGAAAGAAAGAAAGAAAGAAAGAAAGAAAGAAAGAAAGAAAGAAAGAAAAGAAAGAAAGAAAGAAAGAAAGAAAGAAAGAAAGAAAGAAAAGAAAGAAAGAAAGAAAGAAAGAAAGAAAGAAAGAGAAAGAAAGAAAGAAAGAAAGAAAGAAAGAAAGAAAGAAAGAAAGAAAGAAAGAAAGAAAGAAAAGGCACCCATGCAGCGGGAGCTCTGAAGAGCAGCACTCGATTTACTTGGCGCAGTTTAAGCCTTTTATATAATATTTGGGTGGAGGGGGTAGAAGCACACTTCACAGGGCAATTGCAAGCTCCTGGGCCATTGCAACCATTGTAACAGCAACATTGGAACAAATGACAATCACAGATTTAGCATTTGCAAGGTAGCATTAGCAAGGTAACAATCATTGATTTACATATCCCTGTGGTCAGAGGTTAGACCAGGCACTTTCTGTCTCACCTTAGCTCAGATAAGCAGTTATTTCGGGTGTAAGCATATGGGCAGGGCCCATTTCTGGGTCCTGCCTTTAGGGTCTTGTGGCAAAAAAATGCTGGACCCTAAGGCTAGCAGCTCTGAGCCCAACAGTCCTATCTCCAGATAAGGAACCCCTGACACGGAGTTAACTCTATAAATACTGGGGGTAGGGGGTGCGTGTCAAAGAACTCTCAACATACACTGATGAAAAATAGGACTAGAATCGTTTGTGAACTCATACCTCATTTACTGGATATTTTCATCCAGTAAACTGTTTCTAAATGCAAACGGTAGAGATGGAGGAGAAGGTGAAAACAGGGGAGTTTAACTGAATTATTCTTATTTGCTCTGTGAGGCCATACCACTCTGAGCTTTGTCTCTGGATCTGCAAGAGAACGATATGTTTTAACCTCAGAATGTTATTGTTGGTACTAGATAGGTAGATGACAGACAGACAGATATAGATCATTAAGATAGGTAACATTGGATAAACAGGTAGTAAACGAAATATTGGTGGATGGATGGTATAAAGATTATAAGTAGAATAAACAGATGATGGGTAGAGGACTAGATAGAAGATCGATGATAGTAGACACAGAGAGAATAGAGGCAGAGGTAATTTGGGGGAGAAATATTTAAAAGGGGCAGAGAACTAGAACCAAGTGCTAGCAACGTGGATTCCTTCTCCTCCAAATCTTTCCTTTCAAGAAAGAAAATAGTCTCTTTTGTTCTGAGCTTGTACGCTTCCTTTGGATTCCGCTGTGGGGTGGAGGCTCAGGTGTGTGCCCTGTTCTAGGCATCTTGCACTTTTCTTCTCCAGCTGTCACCAACCAAAGCCTCCATCAGTCCCAGTCTCTCCAATCCTCCACACCACTGTGTCTACAATCCTGTGCCTGGAAAGGGAATCAGCATACGGAAACATCCAGTTTCATCCCAATTCTCTTTTAGTGAGGAGCCAAATCATGAGTGCTTGTGATTTCCACAGCCCAGGGAAGCTCGAAGCTGGGGTCCCTCCCGTACCTTAGGCTCATGATGAAAGCGAGGCCCCCAGCCCTCTACCCCCAAGGCGATCTGCCACAGCTCCCTCTGCTGCTCAGTCATGGTCCTGCAACATACAGGTTTCTGGGCATTCTCTTATTTTTTTTAAAATATTTTATTGACCAGGAATCTGTGGTTTACAATATTCTTAATAATGTTTTTCCATGTACATACTTCCAACAACACACCCCTCACCAGTGTACAAACCTGCCTTGCTCAAGGACCCCGATGCCCCTTTCTTTGACCTCCTTCCCACAACTCAATTGTGTGGATCAGTTTATTCAGTCACAGGTTTCTGACACCTTGGTCGGGTAGAGCAGGTCTGCTTAGACGCTGGTCTTCACTCAAGACAGACTCACTTGTCTTCCTGAGAGTCTGCCTTAGAAAGAGGGAGGAAATGTCCTCAAGGCATTCTTCCTTATGCCCAGTCACTATGGATGAGAATCACACTGTTTTCTTTTTTGGGGGTGCTCTTGGGGGCCACAGCAGAGCCTGGCAAGCTGCCTATGTTGTATTTGATATGCCAAATACCAGTAACAATTATAGACCTCATTCGGGAAATGGATTGAGGCTCTTTATGTTCCTGGAGCAAGCAGATGCCCTTGGGCTCTACTAGCATGAGACAGGATATATGGAGATGTTACTGGGGCCCGCTCGAGCAAATCTATGATGAACGGGAAGACAGTGATACAGTGATACAGCTCTTGGGGGAACTTAGAACCCAATTTGTGTCTCATCTCTAGTATCTAGTAGTGTTTGCCTGTGTTTTGCTTGATTTTGCTTTGTGGGATACTTTATCTTCATCTTTTCTGCTTCATCTCTCTCCTTCTTAGATCCCTGCTGGACTAGCTTGCTCCAGGAGCACTCACGCTGGCATTTACTGCTTGTGGAAGATGAAGGCAATTTCCTGCATGCCCCAATGTCTGAACTCACCGATAGATCTAGCACGACTTCTCACCAAACACCAGCATCCCACTTAGATGGTGACCAAAACTGAGGACATCAAAGTTTTGCCTGGATAGGAGGCACTGAACTGAGCTCTGGGACCTAACATCAGGTCAGAGCTCAGGTGGAGAAAGTTATTCTAGACATGTTATATGGTGCCATTGAGCTACGTTGAATGATGCTTTGGTTGCTATGACTGCTGCCTGGTCAAGGAAGCTGGGTGGGAACATGAGTGGAAAGCTGTCACCATCTTTAAGGAGCAAGGGAGACAGGGGGCATAAAGGTCCCTGGGGACACTCTAGGGGCCACCCCACTTGATGGTCAATAATTCTTCACCCTCCTCCACACCCACAAATGATCTGAGTTTTTAAAAGACAGGAAGTTGAAAGACATATCCACATAAAGGCAGTGCTGGTAGGAAAGTTTTCAGGCACACACTCTAGGGCAAAGAGTGTGGAGAGTCTAGAAAAGTAGAAAGATCCTGTTTGACCCAAATATCCTACTTTAATACTCAGATACACAGGGCAGAGCTGCTACTAGCTCTCCCTGTGCTCAGCTGATCATGATATGCTCAGGAGGGTCACCATTTTCAGCATCCAGACTCCACAACTAATCAGAGCTCCACCCAACAGAAAAGCTGATCTTTCCCATTCTTGCGCAGCCGCATTGTAGCTGTGTGGTTCATCAATAAATGCACAGGATGAGAGGCTACTACAAGAGTATCCTACCTGCTCTGCAGAGCCTGGCAAGCTAGCCACGTAGTATTTGATATGCCAAAAATCAGACACAATTATAGACTTCATTCCCATGACCTGAAGGAATGGTTTGAGGGTCTTCATATTCCTGAAGTGAGCAGATGCCCTTGGACTACACTAGCATGTGACAGGACATATGGAGATGTTACTGATGCCCGCTCGAGCAAACCAATGAATAACGGGAAGACAAGTAATACAAGTGACAAGTAATCCTACTGTAATGTATCTACCCCCCCAAACACAAAAACATTCATTTGAAAAGATATATGCATACTATATTATTTGTACTCTTAGGACAATAGCCAAAACAACCCAAGTGTCAATCAACAGATGAGTAGGTAAAGAAATGGTTATTTATGCACAATGGTATACTATTTAGTCACTAAAAAGAAAACGTCATGCAGTAACTTGGGTGGAATTGCAGGGTATCTTGCTGAGTGAAGTAAATCAAAGACAGATTGACACAAATATGGAATAGTCTCACTCATCCGTAGTATACAGAGAAATAAATCAAGGGCATGAAAAATATCAATCGATAACAAATCTGAGATACTAAAAATACAGGCCAAAAAGTTCCAGTTAGAGGGGATGGGGCAGAGGAGAAAACAAATTTGCTGCCAGGAAGTAAAGTGGGAACCTAAGTGGAAGGTCCTGAGCTTATGGGTAGTGATAAGGAAGGAAACAGTCTGCACCAGAAGCATAGCTGTCAATCAACGAACAATGGAGGCAAGTGGGAGGAAAGGAACAGCAGACTTGGGTGGACACAGGGATGTGGGCAGTTAATGGGCACTTCCCAGCAGGAGTGGGAAGAAACTTTGTATATCAATATAAGAAACTGAAACACTTCTGTAGCTCTATCACCTAAACTATAATAAAAAATACATTAATAGAAAATAAATTTAGAAACCAATCAAAGCCTGCAAAGCAATGTTCAGAATAGCTTTGCGAAAATTGCTCTAAGTTGGAAAAAAGTAATCTGCAAAAGTTAAGCACCAGAGACTTGGGGGAGAGACAAAGAGAGGAGAGAGAGAGAGAAAGAGAGAGAGAGATTTTGGAAAGAACAGTATGAAGCCAACAGTTCATTCATTGCCCATAAAGAGAAAGACAGGAAGAAAAACATCCAGGAGAGAGGAAGATAGAATCTCCAGTGGTTGGCAGGCTTAAGGTAAATCCCTAAAAATGTGACATCTTCTTCTGCAAAGGCAGGAGCTTGTGTCAAAACTAAAACACTGGGAGAAAGGGCTTGATGGAGGCCAGAAGTGAGGACCAGACTCCCTGAAGCTTGGTGTAACCTTAGGAGAATGGGGATATGTCTAAGAACAAGGACAGATGCAAAACGGACACAGGTGTGGACAACAACAAAACTCACACATAACTCAGTTCAACAGGGTCCTTTGTTGCTCCCTCTGACTCCACCTGTGTCTCTATATCAAATGCTTTACACAGTGCCTCCAGGCCAAAGATTCCATTGCTCTCTCTCTTTTGTGACATGTCCCTGGCAGAGCCCATGATGAGGGTCAGCTGAGAGCCAAATCTGCATGGAGAAAGAAAGAGCAAAGTCTTTGTTACCAGAAATCAAAGGCACATCCGGTGATCCTATAAAGGCTGGATGACCATTACACCCCTTCACCTACCATTCACTCCACCATTTCTCCATGAAGCTTCCTACAAGCTCTCTGGTCCAGCTCAACCCTCTGACCAGTTCTGTCAACAGAGTTGTCCCTGGCTATGTGGGCCCTTGGAGAATGAGGTGAAGGGCAAGCCAGAGGCAGTATCCAGCCCATACATTAGGTGGTTGCAAAGGAGCCCCTCTGCTACCAAATTGCACTGCAGCAGAGATGGTGGTTTCCGGCTGTCATTCCCTTAACTTCCTTGGGCGATTTTAGCCTTGAACAAGTGGGCGATTTTAAACAAATGAATTGGATTCACTTACAGCCTCAGAGTCCCAAGTCTGAAATTACAGTGTGTGGAGGCTGGGCTGCTTTCTTCCAGGAGTCTTTGAGAGTGCTTCACTTCTGTCCCTCTCCTACCTTTCCTGTTTGCTAGTTGTGCTCAATCCCCCCATCTCTGCCTACAACTTCTCAGGACATGCTCTCCAGACTCTCTTTGTGTACCTCCACCCTCCACTTCCAACCGTTTCCTTACAAAGACCTTGGTTGTTGGATTTAGGCATAATCTTGGTTATTCCAATTTCCTGTCCCTTTACTAAGTCTTCTATGCACAGAACTTATTCCTGGACAAGTTTAGATACCTGTGGTGAGAAGACAGCCTTGTCTCTATGGGGATGAAATGAATCTGCTATATCATGATCTGGATGAAATTCAGTGGCTGTAACGTGATTGGGATGAGCAAGACGGGGTTCAGAGCAGTTAAGATGTGATGCCCTGCCCAGCTAGGAAGGAAAATCACAAGAGACTGACTCCTTTGAGTCCAAGCCCAGGTCTCATAAATTATCATCTCAGAGGATAAACCAGAGAACATTTCTTGGACCATGTAGACAAATGAACGATCAAGTCTCTTCTGAGGGAATATGTAGCTCCATGTGATCACTCACTGACTGAGTCACATAAACCACAAACACCTCCTAACTCTTGGGTTCTGAAGGTCAGAGATCCTGCATGGCTGAGCCAGGCAGCTGTGTAAAGGCAGCTCAGAAATACTTGTCATGGGATGGGTTGGTCATGTGATTGTGCCATGGAAGGCGGGGCATCTAGTCAGGCCCAAGCTCACTGTGGAAAGACTGCTGGACTTGCTTACTCACTGGTTAATGATCAGAGAATCTCTCCAGTTTCTGGTCACAGGGTTTTAGCCCTGGGGCAGTTGCATCATGGACAGCTCTATAGAACCAGGGATGGTTTTGCTAATATAGAACAAAGAAGCAGGAAGATCCAGTGGAGTGAAGAATAAGGGGAAGGTCACCATAATCTTGGATTTGAACTTGATGGATGACAAAATTCAGAGGATTTTTTGAAGGAGATTGGAGCATCTTAAAGGGGGAAACAAGCAGAGTTAGGGGGGTGGTGGTGGCACAGCTTGAGGGTGGGCTTTGCAGTATATTTTGACATCCCTGTGGGTGGAGGGATGGGACAATAGGAAATGACAAGGATGATGACCTGTAGCTCAGAAAAGCAGAGAGCTGGGGAGCAGCTCAGGTCTGAGGATGGCTCTATAGGACACACAAAGACCCAGTAGAGGAAGTTGTTGATAACGTGATTGAGTTTCTTGATCAAGCCTCACCTGAATCCCTCATCTTTGACTCTTCAGATTAATCTTGGATCAATACATTAAATTTAAAGTCCTAACATGAGCTTGTATGTGACTATAAACAAAGTTACACGAAGGACTTTCAGATTTTGTGAAACTTTTCACATAAGGTTTCCTAACACAACCCTGCCTCTCTTTCTGTGGTCACTAGCTGGCTAAACATCCCTATCAATTGTGTATGTTAACTGTAGATCCTGTTTCACTGGGCTTCTTCATGTTTGTGCATTTTCTTTGCCTGGAAGAACTCCTATTTTATGAGGACCCCCCAACCCCCACCATTCGATTATGAATTGCTTACACCTGAGCACACAGCCAACCCTCCCCGGTCCCATTCCCAGGGATGATTTCTCCTGCAGTGTTCACAGGTGGTTTTTTTCTAACACACTTAGTAATGAGATCTTGTCTCCAAATCCCTTTTCCCCAGTGAATACCAGGGGATCAGCTGGTCCGAACAGAGCTCCTGTGGCCTGTTTTTCTGCCCATGCTGAAATTCTACCATCTTCCAGTTCTGCCCCCTCCACCTGTCTCCACACACCCAGAAGCCACCCGCCACCAGTATGTCTGTTTCCTAAAAACAGTGGCCGACAGCTCGCCCCTGGCCTCAGCACCACATCATCTCCTCTCCCCTCCACAAACCACACCCAGCCCTGATCTAAGGACAGTTCCAAGGAGACTGTGAGATGAGGTGCCCTTTCAGAGCACATAGAAGCCTCCTGAGCCCTCCTGACTCCTACCCAACAGGCTCTGTGTATGTGTGTGTGTGTGTGTGTGTGTGTGTGTGTGTGTGTGTGTGTGTAGCTGGTGAGTTAATTTTCTGATGACAATTACAGGGGATGAAACTCACACCGTCTGCTTTGGGGACTGTGGCCTCTCCCAGGTGGACACTGGCCCCCCAACCTGCTGCTCCTGGATCAGAGAGGCAAGAAAATAACTGTTCCCTCGAGATGTAATGTCTGATTCTTATGAAGAAAAAAGGGTTACAGGAAAAGTGTGGATTTTTTTTTTTTTACATTTTCTCTGCAAGATTTGAGTGACTGGACAAATGTGTAACCTTCTCTTAATCAACTTTTTAGACTTTAATGATTCCTTCTGGTGATCATCATCTAGTTTCTCAATTGTATATTTTAAAGTAAGGAGGCTGGGCAGTTGTGAACACGCTGTATTTGAGGCCATGGCACCAACTGATATGAGTCGTGCTATAGGTCTACGCTCACCAATAAGTGGAAACTGCTCTCTCATGTTTTGCTGAGCTCTTGAGACAGAAGAAACGTTGATGAGAGGAGAAATGGGTTTATTGCTTCACTCCTAGATAAACGCTGACTAGAATTGCTTTGCTGTGCCCACTGCTTCTTTGTCATTCTGGGACATGACTTTATTCCATCTGGGGTAACTGTGTGGATCCTCCCGCAATGTGCAGAGCATGGTTAGGTTCCCACTGCACCCCAGTTCTGGACAAGCCCTGTCATAGTTTGCGATTTCACACAGACCCACCTAACAGGGAGAATGTACATTCCAACTTGATTGTGGGTCCTCTCCTTCAACCATTCCTTGCTTATTCGGTGAATGCTCCTCCTGAATCTTGCTCCTATTGGCCAGAGACTCGGCCTAAGAAGCTAAAAAGAGAAGTAGGCAGAGAGCTCTTGAGACCAAGGGATGGGGCCCAGGTAGACGAGGAAGGGCAGGAGGTGAAGGACTGAGGGACTCTCACCATCTGCCCTTAAGGAGCCCAGAGGCCCACAGGCCTGGAATTGGCAACCAGGCTAAAAGAGCATTTTCTCTTCTCCCCAGGGAGAGCCATTTAGCCAGGACAATTAGGCCATTTACACTGACCATATTTTTGTGTGCAAACCAGGGGAATTCTGGTGAGCTTCCTGCTTTCTGAACCTCACTGGGGAAAGAGCCATGATAAAGACTCAGGGGTTTGTACTTAGCCTGGCAAACCAGAAGGTTCTTGCAAAAGGAGGGAGAGGGCATTAAGTGGTGTAGCATAATGCACTGTCCTAAGGAATCGATCAAACTTAAAACGCTCAGATTGTTCCACTCTCTGAGAACACGTACTAAGCAGCCCATGAGAAGGGGGAAGGGCTGGCTACCAGGCAGCAGCCAACAGGGATTAGACCTGATGGAATGGGACATAGATAAGGCATTAGTTCTCTATTCACTAACTGGGATTGGAGCAATAGCATTTCTTGACTTACATGCAGCTAATCTGGGTTCAATTCCCAGCATCCCATTCAGGAGGAATCCCTGAATGCAGAGAAATGAGCACACCCCACCAGCACAGCCAGATGAGGCCGCCAAATCAAATTAATAATAATACTAATGAGGTTCTAATACTATTAATAATGAGGTTCACTTGCACCAAAAAAGCAGAGAACACCTCCCAAGGCCGTTTCAATGTGGCAACCGAAAAATTCTCCAAGATGAAAAAGAGATGGAAATTCCTCTCTATCAATGTAAATACAAAAAATATTTGAGTGCTCCAGGCTTTCCATAAAGGCAGGAATCTGGGAAGAAACCCCAGCAATGACCAACAGCTGGTACTTTGGTGTCGAGGTCATTTACCAGCTCCCAAAATTAATGCTGAGTTCCACCTTTCGAAGGTGATTGTGCCTTCCAGAAAGGAGATGAGCTATGAGCTCCTGAGCCAGAAAGACATTGTTCCTCCCTGGGTCATTGTGTTGGGGAATGGGACAAATGAGGGGATTTTAACTGCATAGTCCAAGAAGGATGCATGTAGATTGGAAAGCACTTATCTAAGGGGTCCAAAAATAATACTAAGTAGAGTAAGATTACCTTTGATGGACAGATACAAGGACAGGTGGTAGTACTTACCCTGAATGACAGCAGAAGGAGACCAGAATGATAATTAAAGGGTGTCAAAGATCAAAGAGTTGGAGGATTTGCTCTTTCAGGCATAGGGATCTAGAATTGCCAAAATCAAGACAAATGTTAGATTCTAAAATGAAGGTTGCTTAGCAGACACAGTTTAGAACTAACAAAACTAAACTAAACACTGAGGAGTCATTTTCCTAAGAGAAGCTCAAAGTTGGGAAATAGTTCAAAATTCACAATGACATCCTATCAAAAGTGTCAGGAGTAGAAAGGAGTTAGGACAGTCTGGGATTAGTCCTATAGATTCTTCTAGAATAGTTCCGGGTTGTTTCTAAAGACAGGCAGAAAAGGAAAATCTCCAGTACACATATTATGCATGTGTACTACCAGCAGACTTTGGGGAAAAGAGAAGCTCTGTGATTTTTACAGTCATGATACAACGTGGAACCTATCTGGAAGGATGCTTGGAAAACCCTCAAGGAGACTCTAAGTCTAATTCTGAAAGTTTGAATTCAGAGACATCCTAGAAGAGAGGATAAGGAATCTGATAAGAAATGACTAAGAGCATTTCTTCAAAGTCAAGTGAAGAAATTTTCTAGTCAATTTCAATACATCAAAGTATTATTCAAAAATACATGTTTCCACAAGTGTGTGTGGGGCAAAGGCAGTTAGGATAGAGAAGGGACCAATATGACAATAACAGCTGGAAATGATCATTTTGGACAGAAACGAAGTTCTGAAAATAGGTTACAGGGATATAACTGATAAGCTTTTAGTATCTGTATTGCAAACCATAATTCCCAAAAAGGAAAAGGGGGAGAGAGAGAGACAGAGAGAGAGACACCGAGAGAGAGAGACATTGAGAGAGATTGCCATAGAAAGGTGGCGGGAAGGAAACTGGGGACATTAGTGAAGGGACAGGTGTGAGAACACTATATGACTGAAAGTCAATCATAATCAACTTTGTAACCTGTATATCTCATGGTGATTCAATGAAAAATAAATTGAAAAATTCATTTCCAATTAATGAATAAATAAAAAACAAAAGCAACAGTAGATGTTTCATTTCTTTCACAATTCATTCATGGCAGTACTGGGGGTTTAGTTGTGGACAAGGGCCAGAGAGCTCTGAGAAGGGAACTGCAGCAACATCCGGAGATGGACTAAGAAGTCGATGAGTGTGGGAAGAGGGCAGCATGCGCAAAGAGAGAACAGAATTAACAGGAGACAGGAATCATCAGCATCCCACAAAATGCCGTTAGAGGAAGATCTTTCCTAAGAGGAAGGCTTGGAAGGGAAACAGTGCCTTAAGCACAGATACTGAGAATTGATCATGGGTCAGGTTTTGTAGAGACAGAGAGACATGAATCTCAAACTTCCTAAGATTGCAAGAAGGTATGTGTGAATGTTTGTGAGTGTGTGAGAGAGAGAGAGAGAGAGAGAGAGAGAGAGAGAGAGAGGTTGAGAGAGAAGGAGAGCGATTTGGCTTGGAGTCTGAACACTGAACAAAAGAGAGGAGAGGGCACAACAGTACCAGTCAGGGGCTGAAAAAGCTCTCACTGATCACAGTGATAAAGATGCTAACTCCAGGTCTTGTGACTACGAGAGCCACACCCCAGGATGGCATGTGTGAAGATGGCAAAGCAATTAAACATTGCACATCCAAAGGGTCTGCAGCAGAGAGGGTGCTAGAGGGAGACCATCTGGGGATGAGACCCAAGAACCTGTGCATACTTCCTTGCTAAGAGACCACCCCTGGGGCTTTGGGAGAAGTTAGGGAGCGGACGTCCATCTGGGTAAAGCCTCATGGGTCAAACCTGCCCTACAGACTGTGGAAGTGTGTAAAGAAGAATCTGTCTTTTCATTTCATTCAAGAAGAAGCTTCCCTAGAGGGGGAAGGCGGATGCTTTTTGTGGTGCTCATGTGTCTGGGCATTGGGGAGGGGAAGCGGGGGCTCGACTTATTCTGGGAAGCAGAGAGGAGGAAAGTCTTAGAGGTGGGTAGGGAATAATTCATTTCGGGGACCCTCATCTGATCACAATGACTATCCATTTGGGCATTTCTATAAAACAAACAGACGTACAAAAATAAAAAGAAGGGGGGAAAGCCCACTGGGCAGTAGTGTTGGCTAGAAGCCCAGAACTGAGTGGAGCTAAAAGGATAATCAAATCATAGTGATGAATTTCTATTTGACTCCCTGAAAGAGGAGCAGAGATCACAGACCCTGACCCTACCTCCCTCCATGTCATCCATCTTCACAGTCTCACCAGGTGGGGGCCACTGTCCTCTCCTGGCCATGAGCGAGTCCCAGCATCATCACCCCGGGATGGATGTTAATGCCTCTCGCCTCCGAGGCAGTTACCCTCTGGAAGGTTAAGTGACTTCATGGTTGAGGTTCAAAATGGCTGAGTTGAATTTCTAACCAGACTCGCTCGGTTTCCGAAGGGTCCTTCCCTTCTTCCTCTCCACGCCTTTCCCTTCTTCCTCTCCGCACCCTCTTTGTTCACTCTGAGCACTCAGAGAATGAAGCAGTGGCCTGCTATGCGGTCAGCCGACCTTATCCCGCAGCTATTGCTGGCTGAACTGCTGAGGACCAAGAGAGAGGCGGACTGAGGTGGATGTGGCGGCAGAGGGAAACTCTGCAGGTATAACCAGGGTAGTTTTCTGATTGGCCTAGATCAAAAGCCCTCTCATAGCTGGGGAGCCTGAACTCTCGTTACCTTTTCAATTTTTATCAATGACTTTGCGCCTCTCCTAGAAGTTAGCTGAGGAGTGGAAGCCGCTGGCACTGTGTGCTCCCTCTTCTTCTCCCCTCATGCCCACAGGACCTCCTGCTGAGCTCTGACAGGTATGACCCTTCTCCTCACCCCCAGGTACATGCCAAGTCTGTCTCTCTGCTGCAGAGGAGGGGGAAAAGGTTGGAAGATGTAACCAAATGATCATATAGCAAAGTGAGTGTCCATTTAAGCAAGTGTGTATTTCTGGATGGTCTGTACATCTCCCTCCCCCATTGCATCCAGGGCGGATAGGAACAGAACATCTCTGTCCTGAATGCTGGATGGTGGCCAGCGCCCACGGTGCCCCAAGAGATGCACAACTATGTCTGCCCATGGCCAGAGGGCATTTTTGAAGGACTCTCAGCTTCCAGCCATGATATTAATCACCCACCCTCACCCCAGCCTTCCTCAGCACATGTCAGCTCTATGTTACGTTCCTTATTTTCTTTGTTGTGTTGTTTCCGTGGCACACTTGACTGTGCTAAGGGTTGACTCCTCACTCTTCCAGGGGATCACTGGTGGGGTCTTAAGGACCATATGAGGTGCCAGGTATAGAACCTGGGTGAGCCATATGCAAGATTAGTACCACTGTACTATCTCTCCAGTCCCACCATTGTTTGCTTTTGGGAGCAGTATAAAGACAACATTTTCCATCCTGAAACTCAGCGTGTAAAAGAACTGTTTTGTTCCACAGGGCATGTCAGTGAAAGACTGGGGATTGAACCTCCACTTCTGAGTCTTTATCTTTTGGGAGATGGACAGGGTTTGGACAAAATTTGTGGCATTCAGGGGCTGCTCTTGTGTTCTGGGATGAAATCAGAGATCAGGAAAGCACCTTCATCCTTGCTCTCTCTCTCTCTCTCTCTCTCTCTCTCTCTCTCTCTCTCTCTCTGGCCTCTGACTCCTGATCTGAACCTCAGGCACAGAGGCTATGTATGCAGCTTTCAAAGGAATCACAAAGAAACACCCCCAGAAAAAATTGGGGAGGTGCACCCCCTTTGATGTTGTCAGAATCCCCCACCCCTTCACTGTGTTTGCCTAGGAGTCCACTTAGAGTCTCTTCTTCTTGGGAAGGAAGAGAAGCACATGAGCTTGACAGAAGAGTCTTCAAGAGGCCCAGGAGTCCTTCCTACTTGTTTTCTCTTTCACCACAGCAGTTAAGAAAGGGCCTGAGCAGAGGTGCTAGACGCCCCCCACCCCAACCCCCACACACACTGGGGTTCCCTGGCTGACACCATGGGGAAGGTTGGGAGGGCAGAAATTAAGTGGGGAAAAAAATGCCAGCCTGGATTATTGCCATAATTGCTTTCTGAAAACGAGAAATCTAATTCCCAGTAAAATGTCATTAGAGTTTGCCAGGCCCTTTGATGGGGAAAAGCAAATGGCCTTCCTAGAAATGTCTCATGTGTGGTTTCTAGGGAGATACTGGATGTGTGGAGGGACACGGGAAGGTGTGTCTGAACCCAGGTCCGGCTGCTGTGCCGTGGAGAGCTCGGGATGCTTCTTAAAACTGTGATAAAGAGTCAAGTCAGGGGACGGAGTGAGAGTGCAGTGGGCGGGGCTGGGTATTTGTCTTGCATGCGCCCTACCTGGGTTTGATCCCAGTATTCCTTACGGTCCCCTTAACCTAGCAGAAGTGAACTCTGAGCATAGAACCACAGTAACCCTGAGCATAGCCAGTATGGCCCCAGAACAAATGAAACCAAACCCCCAATACTGCTCTACACTAACTATTTGCCATAGGAGTGAGAAAGTGCAAGGCTGGGTGCTGTACTGCTACTCAGGTAAGTGGCCGAGGGCTGTCCTGGTCTCGCAAGCTGCTCACCAAGAGCGGTTTACTCTTAGATCAGCTGGAAGCCTGGCGTAAGTTATCCTAGGGAAGACGTACCCTAGAGCCCTGCCATGACACCTGCAAGGCGCTGTTGGACCCACTTTCTTTTATTTTGCTTTGGTCACACCCGGCAAGCAGGGGTTACCCTGGCCTGCACCAGGAATTACTCCTGGCGGGCTCGGGGACCATATGGGATGCCGGGATTGAACCCGGCCGGCACAGGCCGGCCGCATGCAAGGCAAACACCCCGCCGCACCGGCCCGGACCCACTTTCTTCATGTAGCCACATCGCTCTGAACTTCTGGGTTGTCTGGGTTTGGAGAACTCCCCTCTTGAGACTCTAACACAGCCCCAAGTTGTTGTGGATGAATGTCACAGGTCGTTGACCCAGTGGGCAGGGTTGCCTTGCACACAGCTGACCAGAGTTTCATCCACGGCATCTCATATGACCCCCTGAACACCTCCAGGAGTAATTTCTGAGCGCAGAGCCAAAAGTAATCCCTGAGCATTGCCAGGTGTGACTCTTCCCACAAGAAACATAAAATGAAAAAAGAGTTTGAGGCTCTGAACTTTTCGGAGTGAGGGATGGTAAGCAGACCCTCAGGTGTGGAGGGAGCTGGGCTCCCTTCTGGCGATAATTGAAATCATTTCAATTCATTTCCGTCTTGCTTAGACAGAAACATGTTTTCAAGAGTGAGCAAATCTGGAGGGAATCCATTGACCTGAGCCGTCCTCTAATGCGGTTAATGGACAAAAAATGATATTCATCTTCAGTTTATAATAGCATTTTCTTCCGCGGGCCCTACACGGAGGGTTGTCCGGGGTGCTATCGCGGCCGCCTGGCCGCCTCGGCAGCGCTTTGACCTTTGATGTAGCTAACAATTATGGGATCCATGGTGAAAGAAAATAAAAACCAACACAAGTTTTGACACTACGATAATAAATTATAAATTATGGAAGTCTACACCGGGGAGGATCTTGTAAACAACAGGCTGGTGTCTTAGCAACAGGCAGCGCAGGTCACTGCAGAGAAGGGCACAGGCGGGACTGTTTCTACAGTCCTGTTACAGCCCAGTGGAACCGCCCTAGACCTCTGCTCTGTCCAGGCCTGCCACCCGAGCGGTCAGCCCAGGACAGAGCCAGAGGCGTCCAAGCACGGGCCAGAAAAGTCTCGCTTGTCCCCGGGAGGACAAAGGATGTCCGGGAGTGGGAATTGTGTGAGGAGAGAGAGAGCTTGGGGTTCTGATGCCTCTGTGAGTGAGGGTGCCGGGCAGGAGGAGGGGAGCACACAAGCTCCTGACTCTCCGCGGTCCTTCTTGGAAATGTGAACTGACCCCAGGTGCCGCTCCTCCTGCCCCGAGTCCTGTTGGTTGTGGAGATCTCACTTAGGCGGCTTGTCACTTCATCTGAGACAGCACTTTGACAACGTGCACACATGGTTTATTTTTAAATGCTGTTCCCGGAAGCACCAGAATATTAATTTGGAGGAAATGCTGCCGAGAGGCGCAGGGGGTGGTGGTTGTGTGTGCTGTGGAAGGGTGGGGTGCAGAGGGGCTGTTGGGGTGTCTCTGAGCAGAGCAGGCCTAGAGGGGCTCTGTGCCTAGGGGCACTCAGGGCAGCCCATTGGAGCACACACATGCTGAGGTGCCTGGGGTGTGTGTGTC
Organism: Cryptotis parvus; assembly: GCA_021461705.1. NCBI lineage: Eukaryota > Metazoa > Chordata > Mammalia > Eulipotyphla > Soricidae > Cryptotis > Cryptotis parvus. The sequence goes on from JAJIBD010006129.1 coordinate 32,243, forward strand.
TGAATACACCTGGGCTCTCCTGTGAATGCACAGGTGTGTGCATTGTGTGCACATGGGAATGAGCATGTGTGTCCACATTAGAATTGTAGAAGATTCTATGACTTCCATGTTTATGCCCTGACTATTTGGGGTACCAGCTCCCTAGGCACTCAGGCCCCTCACCTGCCCTCCTGTAACGTGTGAGATTGGAAGAAGTCCCTGGAGGCAGGATTTTCCTCCAGAAAAACTGGAATCCTTCCAACAAATGACCTCTCTCTGTGACAGACAGGGAGTTCCGTGTTTTCCAGACCACTAGGTGAGCATGTTTTCAGGTCAGGCTGACTGAGGGTAGTCGTGGAACCCCAAACTGGCTATGTACAGAACAGCCTCCTTCACTGCTGATGTTCTGGTGCTCCCCACTTTCTGAGAAGAGGGGGCTCCATGGAACGGCCTTCAGAGTCCTTCAGTCCATCATTTGAAGCTTTCAGGGAGCTGGATTTATGAGTGGTGAGGAAAAGGAAAAGTTTCCTACTCCCCAGAGATTCTTTACTTAGACCCCTAAATGTCACGAGGGGGTCCAGTGCCTGCCATGGTGATTAGCTCCCAGCCGATGGGCTGCGGATGTCTTTGTGCTTTGATGCTGTCTTCTGGGATGATGATATTCTATCTGGAGGCGTGCCCGGCCCCAGGGGCCCTGCTCTGATTAGCAAGCAGTCCACCAGGCCCCAGTGGGTCTGGGCCCCTTCCCTCTGGGGTCTCTGCTCCCCTCAGCAGCTTATACAATGAAGATTCCGCCCCCATTCTACAGACACCAGTGTTACCCTCTCCCCTCCCCCCCACATTCCCCAAGCACACAGCAGAGCCTGACGTCATGCAGGGACCTGGTGAGTGTTCACTCTGGGTGACTGCAGTCAAGCTACTCGTACCTGGTCAGTGTTGGGCTCTCTCAGGAGACCTTTCATGGCTTGTCTTCATCTTGCTTTAATTGCAAAAAGAAACACAACATCATCTCACCCCCTGCCCCTCCCCCACACAAACTAGGTAATCAAAAGACAAAATCTCCCCTGGTGCCCTGCACTAGTCCCTGAAAACAAAACCCCTGGTTCCTACAACAGGTCTACTGAGAGGTGACCTTCTCTGAGGTGGGCTTTGGGTGTAGCAGGAATCTCCTCTTCTCTTTCCACTGCTCACATGGGCACGGTTCCTGGAAATTCCAAGTCTACAAGGCTTTGCTACCTTTGGGCGCATTGATCTTGTCAAGTGTATACAGCAAACAGAGCCAACTGTGGGCTTCACTTCATGCCACTTTCTCTCTGATTCTGAATCCCCCAAGCGTACTTTCCAGAGCACACCCACCTGGAATCCAGGAACACTGGAATCTGGCTTGGTGCCTGAGAATGAACATGAGCCACTCTAGTGAGCTGTGACCACGACAGAATGAAGAAGGGATGGCTGAGACATCGCCTTTTAAATACCCCCCCATCCCAACCCACACCCCATGGGGGAAGAGGTGATTGCTCAGCAAACCCTGCACTAGACTCAGGCCTCCACACAGAAAAGACACCGAATAACCCACAAAGCATCAAGAAAAGCTCAGACTTACAGTGGAGAAATCTGGAATGGCACTCTGGGACAGCAGGCAACTCAGACCCAAGCTATAGAGTGCGCAGGGGGTCTCTCCTCAGAAGAGGCCCAATTTTCACTACAAGAGAGTGACTGCATTGGGATACCTTCCCCCAGCGCCCCCCTAGAGATCCCAGCCCTTGGAGTCACCCCCCACTTGCCCCCAGCCTGCTTGGACTGGTGATACCTTGCAGCAAAACCAGGCTGGGATGAAGGCCCAGGCAGCCTGCAGCCCTGCCGACTTCCTCTCCCGTTTCCTTTTGGGTGCTGGGTCTCAGGTCCTGCTCACAGGCTGCCCTGTGCACGCTCGTTTGCATGCAGCACCCTCCGACTCTCTGGTCCCGCAATGCAGCGCCGAGGCTGGCAGCCGCGCAGCTGAACACTAAACACTTGGCTCTGTTTCAACGCGGCTGCCAAGATTTGGCAACGAGAGAGTTGCAGAGAAGCAGCAGGCTGCTAAACCCTTTCACATTTTTAATTAGATCCACACACCCATGTCTTTGAGCTATCATAAATATACAGATGACATCGAGAGTCTGATTCGGGGTTAAAAAGGAAAATGAGAAGGAAGCGAAGTTTGCAAGGCACGCTGTTACCTGCTTCAAATCACTGACTGCACCTCGCTGAAGAGGTGATGGTAGTGGTACTCTGGTGGTGGTGGTAATGGAGGGGGACGGGGGAGCGGGTTAAGGAGGAAAAGAGGGGAGTGACATTTGGTTCACTCAAATTCTCATAGAGAACCTCCCTGGGATGAGGAGAAGACAGTTCCCTGGGCGCCTGGCTGTGAGACTGGCTTGGCAGGCTCAGCCAGAAGAGGGCATTCTTGGCAATGACTGGGCTTCAGTGCAGCCAAGCCTGCGGGCGCAGCAGCCTTGGAGGAGAGTTGCTCCAGCCACCCACCTCCTCTGCTGCCGGCGGAGGCCGAGCTGTGTGCAGAGGCGAGCTGTGATTTTCCTCCTTTGCAGTTCCTGCCTCTGCACCCGGCCTCAGAGCTGTGTGTGGCTGCAGCTTCTTACTCTGCAGCCTGGCCTCGGGGTAGCTCTCCCTGAAAAGTGGTTATTATAGCTTGTTGTTGCATCAGGACACATCCACTTACCGCTTCTACTCGGGAGTCCTTCTCGCCTACATGTGTGGTTCTGGGGTGGTGGTGGGGGGCACGGGATGAGGGGGAAGGTGGCAGGGGGTGGAATGTTGAACCCTGTTGTCCTAGGCTTCACCTGAGGTTCAGTCGGTAGCTTTGGATGCTTGATCTCCCAGATCCTTCCTTTGTTTCCTTTCAAAATTATTCCAGACTGTTCTGTATCATAGACTTTCTTGGGTGTGTTTGGCAGCTTCCAAGGTTCTAGGGTGCTGGCACCTCACCTGTCTGACCCTCCACTGATAAAGTACTTCAGTGATGGCTACACCTAAGAGAATCTAGACCGGCTCTTAGGTTACTTATGTCCCAGTTACCTTTGCTTCTCAGAAACCCCTGCTCTACTGGCCACATCCCTACCCCCTGGCTTTGTCGAACTCCGGGCCAAGAGAGAAAGGGAGAACTTGGTTCCCTGGGGTCTCCCGCAACCCTAGATTGTTAAAGATAGGCTGGGTTGGAGAGGAAACAATTGAAATGCCAGCAAAGAAGTCTGTCTACTCTGGGAGAGCAGTAGGTCAATAGCACTCTGGCCAGCTCCACCCAACAGGGCTGTGATGGCCACAAGTCGTGGCACTGGTGTCAGGCAGGATGGAGGTGTTGTGACAGTCGGGAGTTGTCCAGACAGTGGGACTAAGAGACACTTTTCCTTGCTTGCCTTTGATGTAGTTGTTTCATGTGGCTTAAAAATGGGCCTTCCTGGGCAGTCACATTGCCTCTGTACTTGGCCTGCAAATGGCCATATGGGTGTGTCCCAAAGGATTAGAGAAAATTCTAGACCCTGGTCATGCTTTGTGGCAGACCCAAAGGATGAGGGCAGAGACTCCGGCCTTCTTTTGTCCCACATGACTCCTTCCCTGTACCTCCCTCCACAGCTATGATTTTCTTGTATTAGAAGAGAAGGGTTGGAATTTGCAAGATGCCAAGCACAGATGCCAGAGGTAGGAAGTAGGAATCCTGGCCCAGTCCACACAGTCACATGTGGCCCCGGCAGAGAGGACCTGGGTGCCCGTGCTTGCGCACTCTGGAACAGCCCCACACTGCTAATTATATCTAAGGGGAGAAACGGCTGTTTCTCAGGTGAGCAAAGTGGCGAATAGAATGGCCCCATCCTATTCAGGGCACAGACCCAGGCAGAAGGTCTTCTCCCTGGGGATCCCTCCTGCCACCTGCTATTCCCTGACCCACACAACAGAGGTTTGGGGGCACTGCTACCACTCTAGGACTTCCTGTGGCTTTTAGGGATGAGGTGGTGGGCGAGGGAAGGTGTCAATGCATGTCATGTCTCTAAGGCAGTGTGAGTCACTGCAGGGAGCGCAGTGATTGGTAAACAACAGGAACTGATGAGTAGGGAGTCTAGAAGGTTGAGAGCAAAACTCTGGCCAAATCAGCTTCTGCTATGGGCCGCCTTCCCGGCTTCCAGATGGCCAGTCTCCTGCTCTGTCCTCACATGGCCCTCTGTGGGTGCGTGCACAGAACAGAGACAAAGACAGAGAGAGAGAGAAGGAGGGGGACAGAGAGAGACAGAGAGAAAGAGACAGAGACAGAGAGAGACATAGAGAAAGTGACAGAAAGACAGAGACACAGAGAGAGATAGAAAAAGAGAGACAGAGAGGAGAGACCACCTGGGCACTCCAGGGCTGCTGCTTCTAGGGAGGTTCCTTCTCCCATCAGAGACACCGTGACCTCATGTCACCCCCATTTCCTCCTTCTGGGCCCATCCAGGGTGGACCCCCATGGACAGAAGTCCCAGCCAGCTAAGGCATTTCTGGTACTGCCAGAAGGACAGAGAGGGTTCATCTACTTCGTCTGCCACCACTGATGGCTGTGTGGCCTTGGGAGCACCAGTGAGTGTCTCTGAGCAGAGCTTTTCAGGGCTTTTCAGTGGGGTGTGAGGGGAGTTTTGAGGGGCCCACCCTTCTGATAAAGTCTGTATTGAATGAACCATCACTGAACCCCACCCCAGGAAGACTGAAAGCAGGAATTGGGGGATATGATGTGTGAATTATTCTTTGTTCTTACTGTTTATGTTCACCCTAAACTAGTAGTTTTAGCTTTGACTTCCCTGGTCCTGAAGACCGGCACCTGTCTGCCCACCAGCCACAGTGGCAGTGACGGCCACTGCAGACTGACCAGAGCTTTCTGCCTTTCCACGCCATGGCCAGGCAAAGGACCATGGGCAGGTGGGTTAAAGACACATTAGGTAGTTTTATGATCATTCTGGCTTGGATATTCTTGGAGCTCCTCCTTCTCATTTTCCACCTGGGTCACTGAGGTAAGAAGAGCCTGGAGTGACCATGGATTTTCAGGGTGCAGAGGTCATGTGATGCTGCTGTAGGTACTTGTCTAGTGGGGTCCTTGGCATGGCTTGCTCCCCTCACTGCCATCACCCCCACCAGCTTTGAAAATGGCTTGAAACCACAATTCAAGAGACGATCCCCAGCTCTACTCTGGGCCCCTCGACCTGTGCATGGTTCAAGGCTGTATGGACTCCATCTCTGCTGTTTCAGGTGAAAGAGGGTTTGTCCACCCTGGCTAAGAGGATACAACAAGCCTGAGCACAGGCCAGATACCTGACTGTACCCTACACATCTCAGTAGCTTGGGTGGGTCCCCGCTGAGCACTGCAGTAGGCACTCGAGGCTTCAATTCAGCAGGTCAAGGAGGAACAGCAGGGGGAGTGAGCTTACCAGCAGTGCCACACGGAAAAGCAAGCTGGCGTCCCTAGGAGGTGCTTCCACCTATTGGTCAGAGTCTATGCCCATCTTGACTCTGATCACTCGGTGCAAACCTTCCCAACTTTCAACTTTCAACCCTTGATCGTTGCTATCTAAACTGAGATCTGCGAGTCCTCACTCCATAGACCATCCCTGCCAGAGCCTTCCAATGGGAAAAGCAGAGCTGGGGCAGTCTTTCTGGGGTTCAGAGGACTCAGGTGTCGGCATATTGGAAACAGGAGGGTGAATTATGGTTGACACTCCCATGAAGGGCTGCCATGGCTACCCACCCTGTGTGTCTGAAGCTCAGGCCTATGGCAGTAGGCTCACTAGGGTATGGAATGGGAATCAGTGAGTCCATTACTGAGCTTCCATTGGTAAACAGCATCTCACTCCAAGGATGAGGTCCTCCAGTTTTGTCTGACCAGTGCATGGAACTTGGTGGAAGTCTTCAAAAGAATCAAGACTGGATAAATCCAGATGGTTCAACCTAGAATTGAATGAGTCCTGAAGACAAATGGGAGCTTTGCTTGAACTCTGTTTCCTGGCATCTGGGGACTGAGAAAATGTGGTGATAGCAGAGGGATGGTGTGGAAGAAGGAAGAAGGTGGGGAGTGAAGGTTCACTTGTTTGCTTTTGCCTCAGTGTGTGGGACTAGTGGGCAGCCAGGGCTGTGAAAGGGTGGAGATCTGCAGAGACCGGGATTCTGGGCAAATTTCACACATTGTTGGGATGGGGGATGGCAGGGTGTGCTTTTGGATAAGGGGGGGGGTCTCTTTCCAAAGGACGTCTGGACTCTGGAGTAAGTAGCTCATTTCTCAAAGCTACACTTGCTCTGGAACCCACACTCCCAGCTCTGGGAATGCTCTGGGCATCAGAGCCAGTGCCCAGACAGCACCATGGACCCCATGAGGATTGGAGACCCCCATCCCCACCCTGGCCTTGTGCCAGGCCCACCCCCGAGGAAAGGTTCCTGAATGAATACAAACCTCCCACACCCTGAACTCCAGGGTGGCTGCAGTCTCCCAGGGCCATTGGAAAACCACACCAGAGGGACTTTCCAGGAAGCCAGGTGGCTTTCCCAGAGCCAGGCTTTCTAATTCCCCACACTGGAGCTCCTACCACCAGAAAGTTCTCTGCTGGGCCTACCCCTGGGCACCACATAAATATCTCCAGCGGAATGTAAGCAAGGGTGTTGTCTGGGAAGACGCAGAGAGAAAGTCAGATGTACAATGATGACTATTATTATCCCTGAAAATTAATTTGCGTTATCCCTTTTAATCAGAGAATGAAAATCCCGAACAAGCTTCAGGATCAAAGAGATCCTCTAGCATTACGGGAGGGTGGAATGTGGTCGAGGCCCAATTGTCTTCAGAACAAAGCATCTGCAGCTGCTCAGAGGGTCCCGATGCTATGCCCTGCATGAAACCAGGCACAAAGGCTCAGGGGCTAAAACAGAGCAGGTCTCTGCTGCCCACCAGCCCATTCTCTGCTCCTCAGCAAAGAAGATGGAAAGACTGTTTTCAGCAGGTTCTGTGTCCACTGTGGATGGGGGCACCTGCACTGCCAGGCCTAAGGAGACTATAATAGCATGATGCTGGTTAGATGTCTGTGAAATGCCCGGCAATTTGTGCCATCCTTTTTCTGAGCTCATCAGGCAGAACTGGAGATGGTCTCTAGCTCTTCCTTTCAGTTCTAGAGTTCAGGTACCAAAGATGATTGTCACAAGAGGCACAGTCTCCTCCTCATCTCTTTTCAGTTTATCATTTGACTTTACTTTTGCAGTGCCAACGATGGAACCAAAGGAACATGTCAGGCATAAGCTGTACAGCTGAGCTACATCCCTACAATCAGTCCCCTGTAGACAGAGTATGAGGGACTCTGAAGACATTAGTGCAAACAATGTCTATTGAACAATGCCATGTTCAATAGAAGTTCAATGTCATGAGAGGAGAGTGGGGGGTATCGTCAGTTCAGCTCCAGGGCATTTTCAAAGATCCCCCACCTCCTCAACGCCAGTTTATTCAATTGTAATTTGCTTTCAAGGATTCCAAGGCAACAGAAACATACTATTTGTTTTGTTTTTACAAAGACACACAGCCCATCCTCTGGGGAGAACTAGTTATCTTCATGGACAGCGACCAAAGCACAAAGTTTGAGAGAAAGTGCCTGTATGATTTTACTGCTTTTAATAAAGATTCCCAATAAAACCCAGTGATGGAGCAAACACACACACAAAAAAAAAAACAACTCAAAAGAGGTGATTTGGCAAGGGGGTGGATAAACTGGTCCAAGTCTTCAGCTTTCCAGGGATCTAGCCTGATGGAAGACCTTAACTGAACATAGCAAATTCTCTGGGCAGATAAATAACACGAGCCTCCCACAGTCTTCTCGAACTCTCATTTCTCCATATGTGGCTTTGGGTGAGAATTGGACAGCAGACAATCTGGGATCATGCTCTCTTCCAAGGACCCAGAGTGATGACAAGCTGTGCGACTAATTGATGAAAAAATCTATACAAGTTTGAAACCGGCTAAGTGGGTGGTAAGTGCAAAACTATAAGCCAATTGATTAGGAGATTCATCAATTCATTAACTCAATAGCTATTTATGGACCAATGTCTTTGTCACTTAAATAATTGGCCATGCCCCTCGGTGTTTAGTTGCTTAATAAAAAGTGGTTTTCAAAATGAAGTCCTGAGAAGAACAAGAAGTTTAGAAGACGATTTTCTAAAGCCTGCTCCCTGCTTTGGTAATCTTGGGGGATGCTGGAAGCTCCAGTTCCACCCTCCTCAGGGCTATTCCCTTAATTTTGTTGAGAACACAGAACCTAGATAGAGAGCTTGAACTAAGAGTAAAGCTTTTCAGATCGAAGCAGCCCAGACTTCATACCTCACTGTTCCCTGCACAACCCTTCCGTCTCCTACTTATACCCCCAGGAACTGGTACACTCTTCAGCCTACCGGTGTCCTCACCTGAGTCAGGAATCTGCATGGCTTCCTGGTCTCTGAAATAGTACTGAATATCCCCTTTCCTTATTCATTTCAGAGTTGCCCTAACAGGACTCTCAAACCTTAAAAGCAGTCAAAGTGCTGTCTCAACATCCATGGATCACCATCCAATTGGTGTCAACATCAAGGGCACATGTGGGACCAAGGCAATGGTACAGTAAGTAGAGAGTTTACCTTGCATATGGCCAACCCAAGTTCAACCCAAATGATCTTCATACAGTCCCTAAGACCCGCTAGGAATGATTCCTGGGTGCAGAGCCAGAAGTAAGCTCTAAATACCTCCCAGTGTAGCCAAAAAAGACCCATGTGATCTGTCCCACTGTCTACTTTTGCTCCCTCCCTGTATGCCCAACAACTCTTCTTTGTTTATAATTATTTTGAATATTGAATGTTTTCACTACTGAACCATTGAATAATTTCGCTATTCCAGACAAGTCTTTCCCTGCCTGCATATATAAAACAGCAAACTACATTCTGCTCCTCATCACTCACTTCTCTTAACTCCATAATTATTGCCTTTTTTGAAGCCATACTGTGTGTTCATGACTGTTCTCTCAAATAGACATGTGCCTGGTCAGATGATACATAGATGTGTGCCTGGGTGTAAGGATGATGGCATGCATAATTGTCTTGGGATAAGTATGGATGGGTGCATTAGGGATATGCTTATATACATGGACAGATGCATGTGTGGGTACCCAGATAGATGTTGAAGGATGGAAGCATGCATGGATACATGGGACTAGATACAGGGATGGGATAAACGCTGTTCACTCAAACAATAACAATCTTGGATCTGCTTTTATTAGCTGAAGTTGCACTCCCTGTTTTTGTTCAGGGTATTATTGTATAAAAATTAACAACAAAAAAAATGAAACACGGACAGAGCTCAACTACGACTGGCAGGATGTTTGTCTTGCATGTGCCCACTTTGGTTCTATCCCTAGCACTCCAGATAGTACCCGCGCCACACCAGGAGTGATCCTTGAGTGCAGAGACAGAAATAAGGCTGGGGCACTGTCAGATATGATGCTGAACCAAACCCACAACAGAAATAAAATGAAACAGAAAACTCTTTTACCAAATATTCCCTCCACTTTAATTTTTAATTGGATCTGGATACTAACTCTGTGAGAAACCACCTGTCCAGGTGTCCTATCTTGGGGACATCAGCCCCATTGTTTATGTCTGTGAGATTCCCTGATGCATGAGACTGCATGCATTCTTCTGAGTGATCGTCACTTCAACCCTATTCTTGGTCCTTGGGTAGAGTACAGAACCACCACATTGGACTCTCAGCCTCGCATAGGTGATGCAGCAGGTACTCTCCACAGCTCTCAACAACCCTTCAGACATCATTTATTCAGCTACCACTGTCATCTCTGCTTTAAATATGCAGAGACTGAGATGCAGAGGGGGAAATCATTTGCTTGTCACCATGTGCCAAGCTTGAGCATGAAACAACATCACTAGTTTCCCAATCAAATATCATTAATCCCCCTCACCCTCCCAAGGTCGGCACCAAAGAATCTTTTGCTTGATCTTCAATTGTTCACATTTCAAGCCCATCAAGTAAGCTTCTTGAGGGCAGAGATGGTGGTCTTCTTTCTGGTTTGCTTATGGGAAATAGAGCAGTGTTTTACACATATTAAATACTTAATAAATATGTGTTGGCTGGATTGTTAATTCAATAACAAACTGTTGGAGAGTTTTCCACTTGAATGCATAAACATAAATATACATGTGGGAATATATTTAGTCATTTTCTTGTTCCCTTCATTTTATATTTGGTACATGTATAGTCCTATCAGCCATATCAGTCTCCTGCAAAGACTACATGAGAGAGGGTACTAATCAATTCAGCTATCAATTAACTGACTCAAAATTTATTAGCATCCATTACAATAGAATCAGTAAAAACAGTGCAACAGAATGAATCTTTCCTCTGCCTTATAAACAGGGCAGAGCTCCATCCTGCATTGTCACCTGAAGGCCACATCCAAGTGAGCGAGTAGAGACCCCTGGAACCCTAACTCTGGCCCTGGAAGGTAGTTTTCCATTATCTTCCCATAGTTAAGGTAGAGTGCAGCAGGTCTTCATCGAGTTCAACATGCTACTGCCAATCATGTTGGCAGTAAGCACTGAAGGGGTATGGACCATGCACTTCCTTCTTATTTTACACACCATGATTACACTAGTGTGAACTGCTGTGGTTTTGATGTACAAAGTCACTGTACCTTCCCTCACCCAAAGTGCCACAAGTTCCAAGCTCCAATCATTCTATCCTATGTTTGGGGGATAAGCCCCATAGCCAAAGAAAACACCAGTGAATGTGACAATAAAACTTTTGTTACAGACACCAAAATTTTCATGCCTCCCCCTATTTTCATTGTGCTTCAGGAAGTATTATTCCTCCTTTTTTTTCCTAAGCACTAATATTAAAGAAATCAAAAACATTCATAGGCATGGAAAAATGGAAATGAGGGATGGACCTGAGTTTACCTATAGGATGCTGTTGGCAGCCCCTCCCCATTCAGAAGTATCTGCCCCTTTCACAGTGTTGAAGACAGAGAAGGAATGCCTAGCCCACAGAGAGATCGCTGCAGAGAGCCGTCGCCCGCCCACGGCCAAGTCTGTCTCCAGGTTTCTGTCCAGCTCACTGGGCCTCTTCAGTTCTCTCCTCCCACTGCACACAGACGGCCAGTTAGTAAACAGAAAGTGTATTTTTCTGTATTTGTAGATGACAAAAATACTTTGCAAACCAGAGATGAACAGATTGTTCTTTGAGGTTAGCTGGTCCCCAAAGAGTACTAGATACATACCTTGCATGTGTCAAGAGACCAAAATGAGAACCCTTTTGTCCTACACCCAAGGAGAGCTGAAGGGGTGGGCAGTGATCTGTACCACAGGCTTATCCATGGGTGGCTGCAGACGTTGAACTTAAGGAGGAAGAAGCTCTGAGGCTTTGGTGGCCATCAGCTTGTTTCCTTGAGTGGGGTCATCTGAGAAACTCTTAAGTCTTGATTAAGCTTTGATCACAGTCACAAAATCCAAGGAGCAACAGAAACCTGAGTAACCCAAGTCAGTGACAATTTAATGCATTATTTAAATATTTAATGACAACAACCTACAATTAAAGTCAGGGTTGAAATCAGGCTCAGTCCTGCAACTTTCCCTAATCGATCCCAAAGTCCTGCCTTTATTGGACACTTTTTAATATTTGAGTCATTACATATTTGTTGCAAAAAAAAATTGAGCTTGGAAAATATTGCGTCATCCAGAAATATTGCACAGAATTTAAAGCTAACACAAGAGAACTTCTAAGAGCTCTAATCGTTTAGAAAGACACAGGCCCACGTATTTGCCACAACACTGTAAAAACCAATTAGGATACACAAAGCATTCATATTTCTTGTCTTTCAAGCCATTAGACTTGTTCAACATCTTGTCTGGAAAATATGTGGAATGTGCCTACTCAAATTTAACACCTGGCTACCTGTTTTGTAAATTAGTAAATGCTTGATGATTAATATCTTTCTCATGAGACCTGGTACTGAACTCCATCTCTGGCCATGAAATTCACAACTAGGGACAGTCAATCCCCTACTAAGTCTAGTAATTACAGTTTCTTTGCTGTAAACTCAAACATCTTGTCTGTTAAGAGGCCAAATATTCCTCCCAACACCAACTGAATACAGAAAGTCGGGGCAGATCTAGTTTACTACCAGGGATGCTTACTACCTATTCTGCGAAGTCATAGAACCAGCTTTATGACTGGACCGCCCCCCCACCCCGACTCCCCTAAGCTCCCCACTCAGTAGAACACTTACGCTGATCCTGCCAATAGAGCATGCATTTCCTTGTTAGTGTTCCATGTGCATGACTGGAAATGAGTTGGGAATTTCCTACAGAAACTACTACTTTAAGAAACTGAACTGGCTTCTTGAGATTCATCAAGCAATAAAATCCTTGGAACTTCATATAGCTACGCTCCTTCTAGGGCCCTTTAGAGCTTGTCTTTAGCCAAATAGCTCTACCATTAATGACCCTCCGCCTCCACCAAAGATAACATTTGAAAGAGCCAGCTGGTCCACTGCCCAGAGCAGACAGAGAGGGGACAGTCACAAACCTCCTTTTGATGTCTCTAGCTGAAGCAGATAGAAGGCAAAGTATGTGTGTGTGTGTGTGTGTGTGTGTGTGTGTGTGTGTGTGTGCACGCCTGCGTAAATTTCTTTCTGAGCAAGGTTTGAATGAATGGCATTGGAGAAGCCTTCAGGGGCAGAGCGCAAGTTCATGCTGGAGGTCAGAAGTCTGACCTTCAGCTGTGAAAGTGCCTGAAGGGAAAATCAAGCCAAGTTCAAAGGAAAGTCTGCTTCACTCCTCGGGGGTCTCACTTCCTTGAAAACTGATGCCCTTGAATGAAGGAGCTGCCTTGGGGTGTCCAGAATGGGCCCCCGGAGACTGCCTTTAGAATGCCAAGGGATGATCAACTCTCTTTGGGAAAAGTTCATTTTTATATGCTCCACACACTTCTTCATGCAGCCACAATACTGCGTGCTCTTCCCACGTTATTAAAGTGCTGTTTGTCCACCTGTCTGTGCATTCTTCTGCTCAAAGATGCTTAAGAGTATAGAGAAAACCACTTCTTCCCACGATGCTTATGCGACCCAAAGGACTAGCTTTGGGAGAAAATAGGGCAGATGATTTATATAAATTATTATTAGGGCCCCTCAAGCCAGTATGATCTTCCTTAGTAGAATCAGTAAGTTCTACTAAGCCTAACCCTAATGTTAGAATGTTCTATGGCTTCATTTTCTTTCCTGATTGCTTTCATTCTATGTTGAACACTGTCTTGTTTGTTCATATTTAAAGCTTGATCTCTCCCCACACTTTAGCTTCAAAAAACAGGTAAAGCTCTCTAGGAGCAAATAGCAAATGGGGAATGTACACGTTTCTATTTCCCCCCCAGGAGTTCAAAAAGCAGAAATAAAGGAAGTGATAAAGCGGGAAGACTCATGTCTCTCCCTTTAATTTCAACATTTTTCTCTCACCAGTTAGATTATGAAAGAGATGCTGGGAATTAGGGAAGATTCCTCTCAGCCTATTTGACTAACTGAAGTGGGTGTGAGGTTTCTTGGCTGCTGGATGGGAAGGTCCTTGTGAGTCGCCAGGATGCGGAAATAGACCATTCAGCTGGTGTCAGAGACTCGAGGTGTGGGTTGTTACGGTTCTTTCAAATAACTCTAAGAAATCACTGTCTTGTGCCACACCTATAGAGAAAGACATTTCCAAGGCCTGTTGGAGTCAGCTCCTCTCTAAAACTAAAGTACAATTTGGTACAGACTCACCACCACTGAGGTCCCAGTATTCCTGGTTCCTGGTTACTGTATTGAAACTATCCTACAATGAAAGATGTAATGATCCTTTGGTCAGTGTTACTCTCCCCAGTATCATGAAGGCTGCTCTAGCTTCATACTGCATGCCAAAGACAGCATGAGGGACTTCATAGAGCAGATGGATGCTCCACCATTGGTCTGTAGACTGGAGAATATAAACCCAAAGAGAGATCGACTCTGTTTAAGAAACAGGCTTATCAACAATTCTGCTCTGAACAAAGTCTCAGATTCTTAATCTTGTGGGTTGGGGCTATTTAGAACTAGATATTTTAGACCCATTATGAGGAATAAAAAGAGGAGCATATGAAATAGAGCTGACAATGTCTAGCACAAAGCAGACGCTCAAGAAACATGTTGACTTAAAATTGAGCTACTCAGAGAATATCTCTCTCTCTCTTTCTCAGCTCCTCTCTGGTTTCCAACCTTAGTGCCTATCATGTTCTTCTTCCAGTAGAGTTATGCCAGAAACAGCTCCCTCTCCATTCCTCTGACTGCTCCTCATTCAGCTATCCACACAAACCCCTTCTGACCTACTCCTTGAAAATCACCTCCTGTATTCCAGACTCCTCCAGCTGCTCAGATGCTCCTCCTTAAGGATATCTTATCTGTTCAGATAGGTATTTTTCTTGCATTTTAATTTTATTTGATTTCCATGGTATAATTATATACCTAATTCCCATGACCTGATGGAATAATTTGAGGCTCTTTATGTTCCTGGAGCAAGCAGGTGCCCTTGGGCTCAACTTGCATGAGACAGAACATATGGAGATGTTACTGGTGCCCACTTGAGCAAATCGATGATGAACGGGAAGACAGTGATACAGTGATACAGTGATTTCCATGATGCTTTTTGATATTTGAAAGTGACAGTAACAGACTTCTTACTATTTCGGACCATGGGGAGAGTTCACCCCATTCGATTGTCAACTCTCAGAGGAAAAGAAGTTTCATATTTTTAGATTTCTGCCTTCCTCCAAGATGCTACAAATCAGTGTCAGTCAGTTTTATTGGTTACATTATGGTGACAATCCACATACACAGGGATTAGGACTAGTAGGGATTATTGTTTGCAAAAAAATGGTCATTGTGAAACAGTCCTAACTCCTCTCCTCGGGTCCTTCTAATGAGATCCAAGTGGAGTGTGTAACTTTGACCCTGACCCTGATCCTGACCTAGCCGAATACTTGATCTTCTTGGGATAGAACCATACAATGGGTCTCAGGAACTCCATGGGGAAATGACATGTGTCACTCAGTTTGTATTTTATCCTCCAAAGCCCTTCATATGGCCAAGATTGGGTACCCTGGCATGATTGAGACAGCTATGCCCTCTAGGATGGCCCAAAGGAGGGCACACTCCATGCCAACAGAAGAGTATACAGCCTGTTGCACTCCTTATCATGCAGTTGGTCATACTTACACATTGGACTTGCTGACAAATGCTACTGAAATAAAGGGCAGTTAGATCATTTTGAAAAAATCTTACAATGACATTCATGATAGAACAGAAATCATTGAATGACCAGCATCAGTTCTCTTGGTTCTAAGTACCAGAAGTACCACTGTGCTTTCTCCCTTCTTTCTTACTGGATCCTTGAAAGCTCAAGTCACAGTGGCAGCCCCCTTGACAAATTATTTAAAAAAAAACTGTACAGTGGTCTTTTCCCGAGTGGACCTCATTGCCTGGCATTATCTTATTTTGCTTTCATCCTTATTTACTCAGTTATAATTTCACCACGCTGCATTTTCCATAAGCTACTTTGGAGATGTGGATTGTAAACAAATGAGCTTATCTTAGACATGCCCTTTGAGACTGTTTGAAGCCTGTCTGCCCACTGCACTTTATTGTCTCCTCGCCTCATGTTTTAGCTCTGCCTTTAAGGAATAAGCGAAAACACATGTGCAAGACAAATCACTCCTTGTCTTTCCAAATATGCCATGAATTGCCTGATCAAAGGCAAAGGAGAAAAGCCACTTTTCAGACAGGGCCCCAGGGATCCCTGAACCAAACCAGTCTCTCTGGGGCCAGGCAGGACATATCCCCGAGTCTGCTCTGGTTCCCCAAGGCGCCTGCCGGGCCCAGCACCTTGCCCTCATCATCAAGGAGAGGAAACATAGACATAATCCTTTATGCCTGGTGGGACTGTGGGAAATAATATGGCAGACAACCCCTGCGCCCTCGGGACACACCTCCTTTAGATAATGGGGAAGCAGTGAAGTGAAAATCCCAGAAGGTATGTTTCTAAGACCAGCCAGTTGGACTTTGTGAACACAAACTTGGTCTGTTTCTCAGGCAGGGGTTACAGGATAAAAGAACACATCATGGATCATGTTGGGCACCCCTTTGTGTGCCCACCATGCTAGGCTGCGTCTATCTGGTACTTGGCAATGTCTCACTTACCAGGTTTCAGGTTAGGCTCTGTTGGGAAGCTTCGTTTATGACTATCCATGAGCTGTGCCAGTTCTCTTCCTTGTTCTTTGCTGCTAGCTCTTCTTCTGCTGGTTGATAGTCTACCAACATCACTTCTGTGTCTTTAGTTCCTAAACTTGGTTTGTTCTTGCCCAAGCAACTGAGTCTCAGTTATATTTCTCTTTAATATTTTACTAATGCTACAACTATTGCACTAGTAATAACAGCAGTTACAACCAAGAAGTCAGTTCATTCTTATTCAACCTCATACTCAACTCATCACTAGGGTATCCTGTGGTGGGAGGAGTCTTCCCTGTTGTCCTTCAGATGTTAGGTGCCCCCTTCCTCTCGGACCTAACTTATAAACCCTCCTATTTTAAGACTGTGCTTCTGATTTTTTTTTCCAAGGAGTCTATGATTCCTAGCAACCAAGGGCCATATGGAACTGTCCATTCCCAGACAATAGCTCTTTATCAGGTGTTTAGAATCTAGGTGAGGAATAAATGCTTGCCAAAAGAACGAGTGACTAAATTAACCAAGGCCCTGCCAGTCATGACCGTTAGGTGATTCACAGAGACCAAACAGAGTGGAGATAGTGAGAGCAGAACAGGGAAATATCATCTCTTTGAACTGACATGTTTGCTCCACCCCAGGGCAAAGGTGAGAGAAATTCATTTCACATAGCAAAATGTCTTCCACATTCATGCATGTCTTTGCAAATATGAGAATTTCCTCTTTTTTTAAGTTATTTTTAATCCCATTATGCGCATAGAGCACATTTGTTGGGCGCCACTGACTCCGCCCACTGCCATATTGCCTTTCCGCGCATGCGCAGGATCCTGTGCCCCCTGCGCATGCACAGAGTCCCCTGGCGTGGTGTAATTGGGTTTTCTCAATCAGAGCATGTTTCGTCAGATCGTACGAGCTCGTAGGAGCGTGACGACCTGTGCCGGCCAATGGGAAGCCGACATGTCAATTTGCGCCAGCCAATGGGAAACGGACATACCAAATAGCACTGTATAAAAGCAGCTTGCACAACGGGTCTGGGTCCTTTTGCCATCACAAAGTTGAAACTAAAAGAGCTCCAGTAAAGCGTGTTCTAAGAAGAATCCTGTTGTGGTCGCTCTTCATCACGGATGGTCAAGGGAATCCCACAAGTCACATTTTCTTTATTCGCCCATTTTGGTAACTTGAAATTTAGTTCCCGGCTTCTCTGTTTCGTGGTGAATCACACTGAAATCAATAAGAGAGTGTGAGGATCTCTTCCAGACTCTAATTTCAATCTCTTCCAATGAATAGCCAGACACAGAATCACTGGAATCACATGAAAGTTCTAGTCTTCATTTCTAAAACACTCCATCCTGTTTTCTAGAAGAATGTATACATTGCTTACATGAAGACTCTAAATAGATCCTCACAGGATCTACTCACCTCTCACAGGAACAGAGAAGAGACCGGTAGTTACCAAGTGATGGGTTGTGGGGTGAGAGCAACAAGAAAATCAAACCAGAGGATTCTGGATTTTGGCTCTCTAAGAGGAAAAAGCCCAGAACTCTGCTCTATGTGTTCACTGTGCAGTTCCTCTGGCTCCACGACCACGCAGACATCTTAGCTCAGGAGAACCTTCCTGGCTAATTTTCCTCTCTTTTCTTGGGAGCAGAAACATTCCTGACATGGGGTTTTGCCTACATTGCTCTTTTCCCTTAGACTGATGAGAACAAATGGGTCTTCACCAAGGAAATGCCATGTCATTTCTCCAAAACTTCCATAAAAAAGAAGAAAACAAGGTTGGGGGACCACCCAGTACCCAACAGGCGGTTACTGCAAAATCTCCATGAAGTTGGGGGGTCAGTCAGTCATGACCGCAGGAGCTACCAGAGGCTCCTATCCTCTTCCCTGGCCCCAACCACCCAGAATTACACTGGAAACATGCCAGGCATGTGTGCAGGGAAGGACATGGAAAACTCTCCCTGCTGGGAAGAACAGCACGTGCTCCGGAAGGGGTTGGGCCAGGCCATCATTCACTGTGGATACATGTCAGCTACTGGTGATCTGCAACTACTGTCCATGAGAACCATGTGCCACCACTGCAGACCCTGAGGGAGGAGATGACTTGTGGGGTGCCCTCCGGAGGCGGTTCTTCATAGAAGATTTGCCCGGAGGTTGTGGTAAATTTAAACTTGACCCTGGAGATAAGGAAGGTTCTGACTGGACTGCAGGATGTGAGCTGCCATAGTAATCTCTGTTTTATTTTTATCTTTTTTTGTGTGTTGGGGCAAGGGGTATATTGGGGTCACACCTGTTAGTGCTCAGGGCTTAATCCTCACTCTGCACTCAGGGTTCATTCCTGATGGGCTTTGGGGGACCATATGTGGTGCCTGAGATCAAACCCAAGTCGGCTGTCTGCAATGCACGGGCCCCTCTGTGCTCTCTCTTTAGCTCTGTTTTCTCTGTTTGACAAAGCAAGCAAGCCCTTAGCCCCAGTCTGACTGAACACGCTGTGGTACTCCCTTCAGGATGCTCAGAGAAGGCCCAGCCTAGTGACTCTTTCTGGTAATGAAGATGTGATTGCAAACCTCAAGGAGTTACGAGGACAGAGCAGAATATGAACATACAAAGGGTCAGTGAATTGCAGTGTGTGGCGGGGGCCCAGGAGACAGGAGGTGCAGACTGATGTTGGGATGGCACGGGGCGACAGAGTAAGAGGAGGATGGAGCTCAGACCTGAGGAAAAGGACCACAAGCTTCCACAAAGCAATGCCACTATGCCACTGGCATGCAGAGCAAAGGTGCTGTTCCACCATACTGACAGTTAATGCTGTGCAAAGGTGTCACTGTGCAGTCAGTGTTCCCGTGATGGTTTGGAAGTGCTCGGTCCACACAGGCCTCTCTCAGAGTGCCCAGGTGCCATTCTGGTTTCCTAAGGGACACTGCAGTCATTGTTCTCATGCAAGCTCAACTCTCGGGCTGGGTTGGGAATCCTGGATGCTGCCTGTGTGCCCATCTGCCATCTGTCCTCTGGTTTCCATCCTCCACTCCTGCTTGCTCTTGGGTCTACACCCAGGCAGTGGCGTGGAGGTGGGGGCAGCTGAGCTTGTCTCCTTTTGTGATTCGTAGCACGAGGCTCAAATTTATTAGTCCCAGGAGCAGAAGGCTAATGAGTTAAATGCCCTGATTTAATTAAGCTACCTAATGGTTTGGGCTTACATAAATTCTCACCTGAGAAGTCCCTTGTCCCATTGATACATTATTCCTGACACTCAGCAGAAAGACAGCCATGCCAGAGTCCCGACACAGGAAGTCAGCCTTGGGCCCCCAACTCTGAGCTCAGGAGAACACAAGGCAGTCAGCCTCAGGATCTTGGACCCCTCAAAGCCCACAATTCACCTAAGACCATGTGGATCTGTCTGGGCCCTGCTGCTCTCCATGGCCCATGCTTCTGTTCTCTGCAAACACGGCTCAATTGCAGAGAATGTGCAGAGCAGTGAACAAGTGCTGAGCTGCAGACTCAAGGCTGAGTCTCGTACTTGCGCCACCATCTTGGATCCCTGAACTTCAAGAGCTCTGGGCCACCAACCTCTCACATGGTGTGTCTGTGCCCATAACACAATGTTATGTGGGTGTTGAAAAAATGCATTGTGTTATGTGGGGGGTTGAGAAAGGCACCACTTACTCTGCAGTGACCTTGAGTCACTATGACCATCAAGATCTGGAAACAGAAAGTGTGGTGGACACACCAAGTGGGTGTGGCCTCACATGTGGGAAGAAGTGGCATGGTCTTCAATGGAGGCAGAATATGTTACATACACCACTGACCAGAGCTCCATGGGTCTCCTTCAGCTCCTTAGCAGGGGGAATTCGATTGGTTGATTTGACCAGTGTCCAGTTTGAACTAAGAACAAGGAAGGTCAGCACGTTGAGGTTCTTGACCCAGTGGCATACCTCACAGGCAGAGGAACGATTGGCTGTAGCCCCCCACTCTATTTCACTCACTTGTGCAGGGAAGTCAATAAGGCAGGACAGGATTTACAGTAGATAGGCAAGTGGCAGTAGTGGGGGTAGGGATTGAGGGTTGTCAGAAGCACGTTCCAGAAGCCGAGTGGATGTAAGTCTATGAAAAACAGACTAACAAAGGCCACACTTTCAGCCACAGTGAGAATCAGGCAAATGGACTGGACTGAGGTCCTTTGTGAAGTGGTTGAATGTGACCATCACAGGACCCTAAGCATGAAGAGCGGTGGGAGAAGAAGGATTTGCGGGCTAAGCCTGTTGCTTCCATCACTGGTGGTGAGGAAGCAGATGGGCCTTGCAGGATAAAGAACTGACGGTCTGGGACTGTGTTAGGAAAGGCTTGAAAGCAGAGGCTTGATAGCACTGATGAAGGATAAAGGTCTGAGAGGTATCAGCACCCAAACCCAGAACCCTACAGTTCAGAGAAGAGGTGTTGTCACCCAAACCCTGAACCCTACAGTTCCGAGTAGAGTTATCATGACCCAAACCCAGAACCCTACAGTTCAGAGTAGAGGTATCATCACCCAAACCCAGAGCCCTACAATTCAGAGTAGAGGTATGGGCACCCACACCCAGGACCTATAGTTCAGAGTAGCACTCACTCTTCACGAGCTTCTTCTTGTATGGAAGCAGTCAGCGGCCAAGTCCCCTTAAACTTATTCCAAAATAGGGGCAAGAAATAGTACAGGGGTTAAGGCACTTGCCTTGCATGAGACCAACCTGGGTTTGATCCCTGGCACCACCTATGTCGTACAGCTCCACTTGGAGCTCAGAGCCAGGAGGAAGCCCTCAACACCACAGGGTATAGCACAAACAAAAAACTCTATATCTATTTCTTAAATGGCACATAGGCTTCCAAGGTTGTGTGTCACCCACATCACCCCTCTTGAGATGTGTGCTTTGGTACATTCCTCCTTTTCACTGGGATGTGTACTGGCGTATCTCGCCACTTCAGAAAGCCCAACTTCTCTCTGGAGCACCTATTTACCTTTCCTTACTCCTTACCCTTCCTTTATTTCTTAATATACTAGTGATATTTTGAAAAACAGATAAAACCAGACCTCTATGTTTGTAGGAGAAAAAGAAAGCAACTTGTTCTGAGATCAGGACCAACACATTTCATGTTCAGGAATCCACAAGATTCCTACCTTCACTCCCTGGGGCTTGGAAACCTGACTCTGGCAGACACATGCACCAGCTGCCCTCAAAGTCCCTGGATGGGATTCGAAGAGGCACTTTTGACCCAGCAATATCCACATCGTACAGCTGAGTGCTAAAGACCCTTGAACAAGGTGCTTCCAGAGAGAAGATGGAGGAAAGGCCACTGCACTCAAAGGGACCCGAGCTGTGGAGAGCCAGGCAATAAGCTGGCAAAGGGCCCCGAGAGACGGGGCCAGGATAATCTGTCTCCAACGTGGCGCCTTGGCAACGGCGAATCCTCATACTCATAGAGAAGGAACAGGGCTGGGGCAGGATGAACACGAAGCTCCCATGTGCACATTTCTGTAACCCAACCAACAGAAGGTGAAAAAGATAACAGCGATTAAAGAAATAGTTTCAAAATATAGGTTGGTAAATAGATGAGAAATGATGGACAGTGGATGGGTAGATGAGAGATGACAGATAATGTATGTATCGACATACATTGATATATATATATATATATATATATATATATATATATATATCATATACACAAGTTGGTGACTGGTGAATAACAAGCAGAATCATTCACCAGGGGATTTTCTTACCTCTGTTAAAGCAAACACAGAGCCTTTGCGGCCAGAAAGATAGTACAATGGGTACAGCACTTGCCTTGCATGAAGCTTTGATCTGTTTGATCTCCAACACTGTATATGGTCTCCAGAATACCACCAAGAGTGATCTCTGAATACAAACCCAGGAGTAAATCCTGAGAATCACAGGCTCAAAGCCCCCAAAACAAACAAACAAAACCCCTTGCATATTATAAGCATTGTATTGACTTAGGAGGATTTGTCTTTGTTTGTGTTTGGCTGGTTTTCTTGTTTTTGTTTTTGTTTGAGGGCCACACACAACAATACTCATGGGTTACTCCTGGGTATATGCTCCAGGAATTACTCCTGAAGGTCCTTGAGAGACATGTGGAATACTAGGGATTGAGCCCAGGTCAGCTTCATGCAAAGAAAATGCCCTACCCGCTGTACTGTTTCCTTTCTCAGTTACAGAATACTGTACTAGATTCCTTTCTGAAGAAATGTGACTGTTTTGATTTGAACAATCTTTCACTGGATTAAAAATTGTTACACCTTAAACATGCTCACATTCCCCAAGCTGGATCATTTGAAGTCTTAGAAATTACCCATCCTTCCCTTCACGTCAGGACCTGCTCCCCTGTCCAGATTCCTAGACACCCCATAGGCAAATTCCCTCTTCAACTCTGCTGCTTGAAACACTGATGGATATTTCTCCTCCCAATGCCATCTGTTCATTAAAGCCAGCATTGCGTCTTCCTGTCCCGCAGAGCCCCAGGCGGTCCTCTGTGTTCTGGGCTGGAGAAAGAGCAGGCTGAAATGAGAAGACTGAAGAGTGTGTTTACCTTTGGGGAAGGAAGGAGGGAGAGGGAAGAGAGGACAGCAAAGGAGAGAAAGGGAGTGAGGCAGGGAAGAAGGCAGAGAAGGAGGAGATGGAGAGGGAGTGAAGAGAGGAGGGAGGGAAGCAAGAAGGAATAAAGAAGGAAGGAAGGAAGGAAGGAAGGAAGGAAGGAAGGAAGGAAGGAAGGAAGGAAGGAAGGAAGGAAGGAAGGAAGGAAGGAAGGAAGGAAGGAAGGAAGGAAGGAAGGAAGGAAGGAAGGAAGGAAGGAAGGAAGGAAGGAAGGAAGGAAGGGAGTGAGGGAGGAAAGAAGGAAGGGAGGGAGGAAGGAAGGAAGGAAGGAAGGAAGGAAGGAAGAAAGGAAGGGAGGAAGTAAGGAAGGGAGGGAGGGAGGGAAGGAGGAAGGAAGGAAGGGAGGGAGGAAGGAAGGGAGGGAGGGAGGGAGGAAGGAAGGAAGGGATGGAGTCAGGGAGGGAAGGAAGAAAAACCCAAATGCTATTGGTTAGATTTATTTAATTCTCGGTGTAAAAGAGTGGAAACATTGACTTCTCTTGTCTTTTCCAGCACTTTCCTTAGGGCTCCTTTATTGAGTTGGATACATGCAAAACACAAAGAGATCCTTGGTGCCGGCCACAAGGGCTTGTGGTGATGGCAAAGAAACACGTTTTAACTCACCTTCCACCTCCCTCCTTAGCCACAGGAGAGATAGCTTCTGCCCCATGATAGGAAACATACCTGCCCCCTTCATGATTTTAGGGAGCATTTTTGTATTGGGGGATATACCGCAGGGATCCAGGTGGTGCGACCGAACACCTGGATCCCTCCTTCGGAGGGAAGGAGGACGTGACTTGGGGGTATTTAGCACTCATGGGCCAGCTCAGCTGTGCTGCAATTACTATTGTCAGAGCACCCCTGCTTCCCTGGGAGATAAGAACCCAACTTAAATAACAAGGTAGAAAATGGCAGGAGCAGGAGGGGCTTTCCCCAGATCTAGAAGACTTTTCAATAATGGTAGAATAGCACCTTCCCAAATATTGAAGTCTCCTTTCCCAGGGAAATCAGCGTAATATGACACATCCACAGACATGCGACCAGGAAGCAAACACTATGGGATCCTTACTCCCTTACTCGTGTATTTACAGCTTCGGAGTGTTAATTAGGCAGTTTGGGGAGGGGCTCTGGGAAGTCCCTGGGAAAGAGGATGCGGCTGTTAGGAAAGGTGGCAAAGGCGATGCATGGGGCAGGGGGACCTGGCAAGAGCCCAGCATACAACCAGTGGGCCAATTTGGTGATCTAGGAGCCTGAGGGGTCCTGGGAGTATCTGTCAAGACTTTTAGTTCACTTGAATCATTTGTCTTCCCATTGTTCATCGGTTTGCTGGAGCGGGCGCCAGTAACATCTCCATTTGCCCCTGTCGCATGCTAGTATAGCCAAGGGCCTCTGAGTGCTCCAGGAACATGAAAAGACTCAAACCATTCCTTTAGGTCATGAGAATGAGGTCTATCTTTGTTGCTGTTTTTGGCGTATCAAATACGATACAAATAGCCTGCCAGGTTCTGCTGTGCGGGCACTTTTACTTTTTGCAATTACTGATTAAGACTTTTAGTTAATTTTATTAATTCATTTTTTGGAGGAAGAATTCCGAATTGTGGTCAGGAGACCTGGGAACTCAGCCTGCAGTTCTTCACCAACTAGCCGTTCAATACCTGGAGGCCAGGATGTACCGCTACTGGGCCCTGCAGAGCTAGGGGAACGCAGTCTCTCCAGATGGCTGGGTTCCTCCAGGGCTGCAACTGTAATGTTCTAACGGGCTGTGCAGTGCCAGAGAGGGAACCAGACCAGGCACATTGCTCAGTCTGCAGCTTAATCATTTTATGTTTCTTGGCCCTTCCCCATAATTTTTAAAGCCCCTATGGAAGTGGAACTGTCATGCGAAGACCAAAAGCAGCCTCACTTAGGGCCGAGGGTACAGTCCCTCCTGCAGCTCTCTGCCCAGATCCAAGCAGTTCCTCTTCTCCGATGACGCAGAGACAGATGGGGATGCTCTCCATCAGCTGTGCCTCAGTGGGAGGACACCCTGAGGGTGACGCAGACACCCATGGGAGCCTCCAGTGGGGGGGCTCCAGACTTACCTGACCTTTTTCTCCCAGAAGAAAAATTACTCAGCAATGCCACTTGCCCAGCCCCAGAAATCTCCCTTCTTTCAGCCAACTAAGTTCCCCCAGTTGCACCTGAGGCTACTGTGCCCTCCAGGCCCAGTGCCCTGTATTCAGCTTGGGGGATGGGGCCAGTACCCTCAGGGCCTCTCTGCCAAAGAAATGGGGAAGATGTTTCATTTGTGTGTTTGGTTGTTTTGGGTTTGGGGGGGTCACACCCAACATTGCTCAGGACTTACTCATGGCTCTGAACTCAGGGATCACTCCTGATCACTCCAGGGATCACTACATGTGCCAGGGCTGGAACTTGGGCCAGCCACAGGCAAATGCCCTACCTGCTGTACTACCGCTCAGGCCTTAAAGACAACACTTTGTCAGGTCATGTGGTAGGTGTGTGAGACAGAAGAGCGGATAGACCCCCCACATGTGTGCGTGTCTGTGAGCTTGTGGGCTGCTCCATCTTAAGAGCTTTTCTGTGTGTACGTGGGGGAGATGGCTTCATCCAGGAGTGTGTGTGTGAATGGGTTGTGACTCTATAAGTATGTGTTTGTGAATGAATGTGTGTATGTGTCTATGAATGTGTATGTGTATGAATGTGCACTGTGTGTGCTTGCGTATGTGTGTATATGTGTATGCATATGTGTATGAGTGTATGTGTGTGAGTCTGTGTATATATGTGAAGTTGTATGAATGTGTACATGCGAGTGTGGAAGTATATGTGTGTATAAGTATGCATATGTACATGCATGTGTGTATGAATGTGTATGTATGAGTGTGTGTGAGTGTATGTGTTGTATATGTTTGTATATGTGCATGCATGTGTGTATGAGTGAGTGTGTATATGTGTGTGAGTGTATATGTGTGTATGTGTGCATGCAGCACTGGCTCCAAAGAGCTTGGAGTGTTGCGCATCTTTCTAGGAACTGTTTCGCCTCACAGAGCTCCAGAGGTATCTCAGTAACTCAGGCCAGTCAGTCAGTCTCTGCTCATTGGGCTTGCCTCCCCCCCACACACGCATACACAAACACACACATACACACACACCATGCACACTCATGTCAGCACACTTGCTCAGAACTGTAAAACCAGTTCTACTTCTCTTAGAGCTCTACTAAGTGCTTTTCTATTGCCTTATTATTTCCTTATTCAATAATTAGCCCCAATAAATTAAGATTCTAAACATTCTCCCACGGACACTTTAGTTCTCTTTTTTATTTAGCTGAATGATAGTAGGCTTCAGAATTTTTTTTAATAGAAAGGATATTCTCTTCTGGTCTGTGATCTTATATTCAAACATATTTTTTAATAGTTTAGGTGCCATGGTTATAATAGAGTTAAAGTTTGTGGTCTTGATGTACCATGTCATTACATCCCATCCCACCAAAGCGCCCATGACCCTCCACAGCTGCCCTTGTGCCAATGTTTTATTCTTTAATTTCTTGGTGGGGGTTGAGGTGGAGTTGGGCCATACAAGGTGGTGCTCAGGGCTTACTCTAGGCTCTGTTTTCAGGGATCACTTTTGGCTTGGTCACAGGGAAGGCAAACAGCTCAAACCTATAGTGTGACTCTAGTCTCTTTTTCCTATAACTAGGGAACATGAAGGCAAAAATGCTAAAGCAAATAGTCCCTACTTAATTTCAATTCATATTATACCCCTTGTAATAATAATGAGCATCGATGTGATTCCTAAGTCCTAAGCATTATGCATCACTAAACAGTGGAACTGCACTCACCGAGCTTGTCTGAGTCTATCCCAACAGCCTGGCCTCTTTCTTCCATACCCTCAGCTAATCCATTTTCTCTGAGTTTCTCACCTAGACATTAAGGATGATACTCACCCATACCCTGCCCCCACCATCACCAGCAACGCTAAGTCACCCTGAGCTCTAGAAGCATCATTTGTGTTCCTGGACTAGCGCAGGACCCACAAACCCTTGGGCTGCCATGACTCATGAGATGTACCCCATCGACCAGGGTAGCAGCAGTGCAGGGATATTTCCACCTTGAAAAGTCATCCCACTGTCCTCCCAGCTTCCTCACTAATTTCCAGAATGTCTTCCCTATCTCTCAAAGAAGGGGAGGGGTAACCATTGTGTCAGAAAAGCTCCCAGAAGGCAACATGTGATGTGATTCAAAACCTGAAACCCAGAACGATGTTTTCCGTGGGCAGAGCCGCATCTGGGGTCTGTGTGGATGGAGAGAACCCAGTCATGCACTTGGGTGAGCATCTGCATGTGTGCGCCCAACCCCAACTCAGATGCAAGGTCAGACCTCGAATGCCAAAGTCAAATGCAAGTGCCAGTGTCATGTTCGCCAGAACCCCTTCCTGCTGGACCGAGCACAGCTGCCTCTCCCCATTCCAGGCCTTCTCTAACCTCCTTCACGCTCTGACTTTGTTTTCCATATGGATCATTCTCTAGTTTTTACCAAAACAGGCTGTAACATCATTTAATAACCCACTAGTGGCTTAAATCCTGCTTTTGTGGTGGATGTGATGCAGAGTATCGAGTAAACATATGCTTACTCTCACCCCCAAATTGGATATAAACTCTGACTTATATCTGGTAAAGGTTAAACATTTTAAGAACTACGATATCAAATCAATTTTTCATTCCCATTCACCTTTTGTATGGGGCTGGCTCTCTCAAGCAGATACATTTAAGTGTATCTGGTCAAAATTAAACATTTTATGGACTGAGCTGTATTAAACCATATTTTTCCTCATCTCCATTCACCTTTTGTATGGGCCTGGCTCTCTCCCAAGCCCCACATTGTGGGGAGCCAAGGAAATGTGCCCCTAAATGTTTGTTGAATGAATGTGTAACTCTATTGTGATTCATTTTTAAATCATGCTCACTACCTTCAGAATCAAATTGAGTTTTCAAGGTTCTATCTACCACAATCTCTGATATGGATAGTAAAATAAATTGAATGTAAAAATATGGGAAAATTAGGCAGAAGGCCTTATGTTACTTGGGAATGAAATGAATCATATCAAATTTTCAAGACTCTCTCCGTGAATTATCTGTGATGTGGGTAGTAAAATAAATTGAATGTTAAATTATGGGGAAATTAGGAAAAGGGCCCGATGTAACTTAGTAATGAAAACGGATCCTTTTGTACCCGAGCCGATGAACAATGGCTACCCTTGAATAATGTATATTGTTTGGTTTTTTGAGTTGTGTGATTCTTAAGCATTCTCCCAACATTTTATTGAATTCTTGAAAGCCGTTCTTTGTGCATTTACACTATTTCAAAACATCTGCTGCTTTGGGGTTCAAGCTGTGCATTAGGGTTCTGAGACTTTGCAGTGAAATTTCAAAACAGGTCTCCCATCTGAATGCCTCAGTAGGAGAGACTGTGGAAGCCTGCTCTTTTATCAGAGCATCTAGAGCTGTCTTGAAATGTCTAAAATGCAATTTCTTTACAATTTCCTTGTCTTGCTATTTTCTACCAAACTGCTATTTACATGTCTTTAAAGGAAACCACTGTCCTGCAGAACCCAGGGACCAAATGTTGATGATTCAGGGTTCTTCATTTAAGCACAGATACCTTCTGCCCAACTGCATGGGACTTACTGCAGTGGCTGAAACCATTGTTCATCGTAGATGCCACCATGTCCATCACCGTGGACACTTGAATACGGGAATGACATGCTTCCTTCTCCCTCATGGCTCAGAGTGCCTGTTCCCAATCTTGTCCCAACCTCACACCACCTTTTCTGTGGGTGCCCACTTAGACCTTGATCTTCATGGCCCTTCCAATGATCCCCAGCCCTCATCACCACCTTCAATTTCCTCCAGTGACACAAATCCTCTGACATTTATAGCTTCCTCCAGCTGACTTAGAAGGCCTCATTCCCCGATCCTCTGGGCAAGCTTCCAACTTTACCAGTGGCCTCTCGACCTTGTCCTCCTGATTCATTCCGAGTCCTGACAGCATGAACCAGTGAGAAATAAAGAGCTTCCTTTCAATAGTATTACTAATGGGGAATATGAAATTACACCGCTGGAGTGCAAATGAATCTCAGTGCTGATTGGGAATATTTATGCTGCATTATCAAGAGCCAAACATTTGGGAAATTTCCTTCCTTCCAAATAACAGTTCCATGATTCAATCAAACAATGTGGTATAATGCGAGGTAGCTTCATGGATAAGTCACTAAAACAAGTCAACAAAACCACTAGCAAATGAGCAATTTAGGTCACTTCATCTATGGCCAGTCTTTGTCTTAAGTGATTATAAATCTTGGCATGACACATGGTTAAATCCTTAACTGAAGATGTCTATACCATTCTAATCCCTTTTTCCCCACTCCTACCTCCCTACTAAATCAACTGGATTTTTAATTGCGACTCACCTTAATATTATTTTTGCCCCAAAAGCAGGAAAATGAATATCAAAGAGATCTCAAAAAACCCAACCTTGATGGTGAATTTTTCTCAGACTGTGAGAGCAGGAATGACTTTTAGAAGAAACATAAATACTAAGGCCAGAGGGCTAGTACAGGGAGTAAGCTATGCCTGCAGTCAATTCCAGTTCTAACAGTTCTATCCCTGGAAGCACAAACGGTCCCCAGAGCACCATGAGGAATGATACCTGAGCAGAAATCAAGGAGTAAGCCCTATACCGCAGGAGTATGGCCCAAACCTCTCCCCTAAAATGAAATATAGACACTCACCTACTTTAGAATTGGTTTCCACTGGCTCCCCTTACACAGTAAAACCCCTCTGAATTTGGGTCTGTAGCTTGCTTTTGTTTTGGGACAAAGCAAACTGTCCAGCAATGTCTGGACTATTATAAATTGCAGGAATACACTTGTATTGTTATCATCAATCATCCCCTTCTACTTAAGTCCAGTTGAACAGGCAGCCAGAGTTATAGTACAGATAGAGTGATACTAAGATGCTTGCCTTGTGCAAGGATGACCTCAGTTCGATCCTCTAAGCACCTCCAGGAGCACCTTCAGAAGTGATCTCTGAGCACAGAGCCAGGACATGTCCCTGAGCACCACTAGGTATGGCCCCAAATCAAAACAACAAGGATGAGAAGTGTAATGGAGATCCAGGTGTGTGGTAATGGGATATCCAGAGACCCAACATTTGCTCTTTGGATGGTAGTTTTATTAGTCATCAAATATCAGACCAAAGGCACTCACATTCTCTCCCTACTGGGAAAGGACTCGTTTCTGTGATCTAGAATGTAGCTTAAGCGTGGTTTCCCAACCCAAACGTGGTGTCAATTTTCCAAGCCAGCACACAGCACACAGCCTGTGAGTATAATTAGGGTGTAGTTTTTGGTAGTTGTTATTATTCCTTCTTGGCAGCAGATGAGCATGGCTGCTGCCTTCTGCACCACGCCCACAGGTGCTGCCTGACTCGACTCTGTTCCTTAAATCCAACTCTGTAATAAGACTCATCCCCTTTGGGCCTTCCAGTATAATTTACACATAAAATTGAATGGCACTAGGCCTTGTTTCATAGCACCTTTGTTTAATTATGCACTTTTCAGAATGCTTTGTTCTGCAATTAATTTTCAATATTTAGAAGAGAAATAAAGACGACAGCTATCTGCACACCTGATCATTAAGTAGAGTGTGGGGAATAATTACATTATTTGATAGTAGAAATGTGTCCAACTCCACCAACTGACATGGAGTCAGGGTTGGGTTCTTTTCTATCTCTGGCAGATGGAAAAGAGCTCTCTGGCAGAAAGTTTCTCTTTCTCTTAAGGGAAGAAGCTCTGGAGAAGGGGCAAGCAGACATCAGTCCCTTTTGCCCACATTTGGGGCAGTGTTCCTCTATGAGTCAGTGCCCTGCATCCTGTCAAGGAGCAATCCAGGTTTCTAATTTGCCAAGGATTGACTCAGTACCACCACCACCATAACTATCCACCCAAAAAGAGTCATTGGACAAAGTTTTATATATATATCCATCCCAGCAGACCAGCCCTGCTCATCAAGATCCACCCTGCAGCAGTCTTTTTTTAAATCCGGCCCAGGTATGCTGATCCAGAGACTCACAGACATGGGGCAGAGCTGCTACTGGCTCTCCCAGCCGCTCACGGGGCACCCGTGAAGGGTGGCGGGTTCTAGCCCTGGCCTGACACCCCAACAGAGCCTCGCAACAAGCCAGATGACCCCCCACTCCATATGGTCCTCCATTTTCCACATCCAGACTTCCCCCTCGTCAGAACTCCACCCAGCAGACCAGCCTCTCACAGCCTAGCTCATCGAGTTCCACCCTGCAGCAGTCTTTTTTTAAATATGGCTCAGGTATGCTGATCCAGAGACTCACAGACTTGGGGCAGAGCTGCTACTGACTCTCCCTGTGCCCAGCCGCTCATGAGCTCGCACAGCCATTTGTGGCCACGTGGTTCATCAATAAATGCTGGATTTAGAGAAGGCTACAAAGAGTGTGGTACCCGCATGGCAGATCCTGGCAAGCTACCCGTGTTGTATTTGATATGTCAAATACCAGTAACAATTAAAGACCTCATTTCCATGACCTGATGGAATGGTTTGAGGTTCTCTATGTTCCTGGAGCAAGCAGGTGCCCTTGGGCTCTACTTGCATGATATAGGACATATGGAGATGTTACTGGTGCCCGCTCGAGCAAATTGATGATGGACTGGAAGACAGTGACAGTGATACAGTGATATATATATATGTATATATATATGTATATATATATATATATATATATATATATATATAAAATGGGGAAAAAGATGCAGGAATACATTGGCTTTGTACTCTTCAATGTTTAAAGCAGGTCACTTGTTTGAGTTACTTGTTTAATGTTCTGTTAAGAACTTAACCGTATACCATGCCACAAAGCAGCATTTTGTGGTAGTGGGGGCTATTCCACAGGAACCCAGAATGCTGTCATTAATGAATTAATAACACCAAGAGCAATTGCTGTCAGTAACCAAGAACTTTCTCTGAACAAAACACTCAATTCCAATCATCCAGGAGTTGCAACCTTTCTTTCTGGTTGCAAAAGTACCTTGCAACCACAGTCTCGCCCTAAAAATCTCAGGCGCCTGCTCTGTCTGCAGACCTTGGTGAAGCTGTAATGTGTATATGCTAGTGCCCAGTGGAGGGAGACTGAAAAATAATCCCTTGCAGTAAAAATATGCCAAAAAATTGAAAAGGTGGACAAACGAGGGGTGTTTGCCAAATGCACTTCTCATTGTTGAGCTCCTGGCAGTCGTAAGACTCTAACAAGCACGTGCATGCATCTACACACACAGCTTCATAGCAAGAGGAGTTTCTCCTTGTTGTCTGTACCTTTACAAAATTCTGGAGATGCTGGGACAGGGACGGGCAAAGAGAACGGCTGCCAGTTTGGTGGCTGCAGGCTTCTGAAACTCAAAGCACTGTATTTACTTCTTAATTTTTATTTAATTATCTATTTATAGCAAGATATATTGTTAAGGTTACAAACTTGTTTATAATTGGGTTTAGATCATACAGTGTTCCATCACCGGTCCCTTCACCAGTACCCATTTCCCACAATCAGTGCTCCCAGATTTCCTCCCACTCCAGCCCCCAAACCTCTATGGCAGACACTTCTCTCTCTCTCTCTCTCTCTCTCTCTCTCTCTCTCTCTCTCTCTCCTAACTTTTGGGCCTTATGCTTTGCAATACAGATACTGAAATACAGTATTTGCAATACAGGTATATCCCCTTAACTACTTTCAACTTTCACTTCCTGTCTAAAATGATCATTCCCAACTGTCATTGTCATATTAGTTTATTTTCTATCCTAGCTACCCTTAGCCTCCTCCCCAACCCCACCAGATACTCTTGTGGCAAGCTTCCAACCACTGACCAGTCCTCCTGGTCCCTGTTTTTCCTTGCATATTAGTCATATATTCCACAAATGAATTAAATCATTGTATATGTGTCCCTCTCCTTCTGATTCGTTTTACTCAGCATATTAATCTCCATGTCGATTGATGTATAAGCAAATTTCCTGACTTCAGTTTTCCTAATGGCTGCATAGTATTTCACTGTGTAGATGTACCAGAGTTTCTTTACCCAGTTGTCATTTCTGAGGCACTCTGGTTTCTTCCAGATTCTGGCTATTGTTAACAGCACTCCAATGAACATAAAAGGGCTGTTGATATTTCTACTGTGTTTTTGGGGCCCCAGGTACCCACAAGTGGTATTTCTGGGTCAAATTGGAGCTCAATTTCTAGTTTTCAAATAGTACTTTAGATTCAAACTATGATGTTACAATTTTCTCTTTTGGTGAAGCCACAGTCACAAATAGTAAATTTCCAAACAGCTGCAATAAGCAGTTAAAGCTTGTTCTAGGAAAAGGTCAGGGCTTTCAAAACTTCTTAGACCTAGCCCTTTTGAGAAGTTAAGACTCAGGTGCAAAAATCTCACCACCTCCTTACTCCCTAGCAGTGCTCATGGGACAATACGGTATGCTGGGATTTGAACCCAGGTTAACTGCATGCAAGGCAAGAGCCCTCCTTGCTATACTATTATTCCAGCCTTCTTTTCTCTTTTCTTCTCTCTTCCCTTTCTTTCTTTCTTTCTTTCTTTCTTTCTTTCTTTCTTTCTTTCTTTCTTTCTTTCTTTCTTTCTTTCTTTCTTTCTTTCTTTCTTTCTTTCTTTCTTTCTTTCTTTCTTTCTTTCTTTCTTTCTTCTTTTCTTTCTTTCTTTCTTTCTTTCTTTCTTTCTTTCTTTCTTTCTTTCTTTCTTTCTTTCTTTCTTTCTTTCTTTCTTTCTTTCTTTCTTTCTTTCTTTCTTTCTTTCTTTCTTTCTTTCTTTCTTTCTTTCTTTCTTTCTTTCTTTCTTTCTTTCTTTCTTTCTTTCTTTCTTTCTTTCTTTCTTTCTTTCTTTCTTTCTTTCTTTCTTCCTTTCTCTTTCCTTTCTTTCTTTCTTTCTTTCTTTCTTTCTTTCTTTCTTTCTTTCTTTCTTTCTTTCTTTCTTTCTTTCTCTTTCTTTCTTTCTTTCTTTCTTTCTTTCTTTCTTTCTTTCTTTCTTTCTTTCTTTCTTTCTTTCTTTCTTTCTTTCTTTCTTTCTTATCCTTCTTTCTTTCCCTTTCTCTTTCTCTCTCTCATTGTTGGCCACATTAGGTGGGTTCAGAGCTTACTCCTGGCTGGCTACACACTCATGACTCACCCCTGGAGGACTCAAGGGGCCATACTGCGTGCCAAAAATGAACCCTGGGTCAACTGCCCTGCAAAGCAAGTGCTCTGTTTCTCCAGCCCAATGTCCTTTTGTCTAAGGGCAAAATCATTGCTTTTTTCTGATCACCACCAAGCCATCTCATCACCCCTAATAATCGTAGGCCAAGGCATTGTTTCCATTTTTTTCTTGCACTAAATATTTGAACTTGCCATGGGCAATGCCTCTTACTTCCTGACAGACCACTTGACTTTCTTCTCCCAGTCTCAAAGAAAAGCGCAGGGTAGGTATGACTAGGTCTAGAATATGGCTGCTCTAGAAATAAAGAGAAGACTTGGTTTCCCAGCTTGAAGCTGAAGAGGGGACACTGGCTTTGCATGGAGAAGCATATGGAGAAAGCCTCCTGGAATCTGGACGCATAGCTGTTGGGTTGGGGGGAAGCTAATAGGATTTTCCAGTTTCATTCTCCAATATCAAAGTACTTCTGCTAGGCCACTTTCAGCAGATCAGTTTGCAAGAGATCTTAAGTGCCTACTTCCGGTTGATTTGGCCTTAGCCACATATCAGTGAAAATGGTATTTTAATTTTCACTTTTGTCCAAAATATTCAAGAATGTTTTCCCTCTTCAGCCTCCTTCATTAAATGTTCATCAAAATGCAATAGTTTTATTTAGCTCACATGGAAATTAAACTTCTTCCAAAGGTGAGTAATCCTATAGCTCTAGGACATAGCATTTGCCTGAGATCCCAAAGGCCTTAAAGGTTTAGCTTGGCAATACTTTCTCAATAGGTTGAGGCTGAGTCTGTATTCTTGCCTGTCCCTTTTAGTTTTGAGCCACTATCTACCAGCATAGAGATGTATTTTTGTACTAATTCCTGTAAGTCACTAATTAATTTTTTTCATTCATTTATTTTGCAGACTTCTATTCTGTCTCTTCTTTATGATCCACTGATATAGTGGCACACTTTTGAAGAAAATATGTTCTCTGCCTACTTGTAGTTCTCAGATGAGGAGCAGAAAACCCTGGTTCTCTCATGGAGAGTGAGGAAGAAAAAATCTATCCAAAGCTCAGTGAGCTGTCCTGAGGAATTGAACTCTATTTAAGCAAACAGCAGTGAAGTTGAGGGCCAGGAAATTCTAGATATCAATATGTAAAGATATAGAATATTTGAACACATTAAAAGAGGAATTGTGGAGCAGTCTCTGGAATGTGCAACTGACTTCTACAATTTTGAAGTCTTAAGAAATCTTACATTTCTCAAAGTTTAAAATTTTGGGAACACTAGTGACAAACCTGTAACGAAATTAAATTATGGGAGAAGGTAAAGGGTCCCATATGCTATGATTCTCTTTTTCCTGGGGTCTCATATTTTTATCTTGAAGCATCAAGACTGAGTTAAGGGGACAATCTTTAATGTCTTCCCTTTGCCAAAGCATCTTCACCTCTAGGTACAGTCTGGACCACACTGGCCAGTGAAGAAGGGACACTGTGGAAGCTCTTTGTCTAACCTGCCTGTTGTCATTGTTGAAACTCCCTTGGCATGCCATTGTTAAGCTTCTGTCCTACTCAAACTGTACTCCGGATCAATGTCCCAATGACATTCTCTGCTCCTGATTAGGATAGATGAAAACCAGCCTCTACGAGTAATTCTGTTCAGGAGAAGTCTCAGACACAAGAGAAATACATGGTCTCCTAGCTCATAAAAACTTCTGTTGGCTTAGCCAATTCATTGAGAATCTTTGTCAGATGATCAAAATCATATAGATCATCTGGGGCCAGAGTGATAGTACAGTGGGTAGAGCACATGCCTTGCATGCAACCAATCTGAACTCAATCCCCAGCATCTCATATGGTATTCTGAGCCCACCAGTAGTGATCTCTGAGAGCAGAGCCAGGAGAAAGCCCTGAGCATCACCAGGTGTGGCCCACAATGCCCTTGCAAAAACCAAACCCCAAACAGATTGATCATACTCTGAGGTGTCTCAGAGCCTAAAGCTTAGCTAAATGCCAGCAAGAATCCAGTAGATATAGTATGATATAGACACAGATCCTGATCATATAGATCCTGATATATGTTCAAGGTAGATAACAATATGGATAATAGATCTCTCTTGTGTCCCCCTCTCTGTTTTCTAGGCATTGCCCTGCCCTCTCCTAGGGCTCCCTGGGAATCAGGCCTGTGGATTCTACAATGGAGATCCCACCTCTAAGCCTCCACCTGATCCTGCTTCCCTTTGATGTCCTACTGTGCAGGGTCATGCCTTGGAGGCCAGAAGAGTTGTCCTGAAGCACTGCCCAGGCATTTCGTAGACTCATAGCTGACAAGAACAAGGGTCAGAATTAGCATCTGTAGAATCCTCTGGAGATTCACTCTGTGTTTCAGAGACCAGGAGCGACAGCTACCTCCTGAGCCACAGACCCACTGCTGGCTTTATCCCTTAAAACTTGCAAGGAGTCAGAGGATGCTACTCCTGGGTATTTTCCGTCAACTGGAACAGACCATTGAAAGTGAGGTGCTGAGTGGCCCTGAGGTTCTGGGGGTCTCTATAACACCCCTGGTAGTGCTCAGGGGCCATTAGAACCACACCTAACTATGCTTGGGACAGGGACCTGTGCGGTATTGGGAATGAAACCTGGACAGGCCCATCCAAGGGCTGACTCTAGTCCTGTCCTCTCTTCTGGGCAGTCCTTCCTTTACCACATCTCAAACAGGGGTTCGTCCTTTGGAGTAAGAAATAAGCACACATTACAGAGGTGAGGAGTGACAGTCAAAGGCTAGGCAAGGACCTAGGGCCTCCCTGCTATGCCCTCTGCCTCCACTTCCCCACCTACCCAGCCCATACAGGCTCTTGGGCCCACTTTCTTCTCTGCTTCCTTTCTTGCTGTGCCCTATCCCACTCCAAGGGTCCACAAACAGTTCATCTGATTTCATCTGAATTCAGCAAAGGAAGTTCATTCAGTTATGTTTTGGGGCCTGGGATGAAGACACTGGCTCTGTATGACAGCCAGGAAGGACAACAGCCCCTCCTGAGCTGGGTGGGCCCAGGACTTTCCCAGAGCACTGGTGAGGGGAGAAAGCTGTGTTCAGTGCAAATGGTCCCGGCCTGGCTTGATTCCATCCACCCCTACTTAAAAAGAAGGAGAAACTATAAAACCCCAGAATGTGAGTCATGTCGCAGCAGAATCCGGCCGTAGATCATGCCCTGCCTTTTACCTAGGAAGCTGCTTTCTACAGGGGCTACAGATTTATGGGGACAGCAGGTTTGGCCCACAGCCACATTTCGCTGCTGCTAAGTGTCCTGGGAATGGCCTAGGCTCCCACCCGAAGAACAGCAAGTGTCTGCTGACGGCCTCCTTGCTCTCCCCACATCCTGGAGGACCCTGGATTGATGCAGGGCTCTGATCTCCCCGGTTTGCAGTGGCAGGATTCCTGTCTAGGCTCAGCATCGGGGCATTTCTCCAAAGCCTTATGTACTTACAAGTCTTTCTTCCCCTCTTAATTTGCCTGGAGCCAGGCTTTCATCTCGACTTTTAGCCAAGAGGCACCTGCTGAAATATTCATCAGCAGAAATTGTGCCATGGGTGCTTTTCCTATTTGTCCAGTTGGATGTCATTAGAACAAGGGAGTGGAGAGGGGAAATGGCGTTTGACATCAGAGAGTAGAATTTGCTCAGAACTCTGAGTGCTGCACAATTAACCCTTTTTAGCATCGGAGACCCAGTGGCAAGAGCAGGCCTTGGCACACAC
This sequence comes from Cryptotis parvus, assembly GCA_021461705.1. Taxonomy (NCBI): domain Eukaryota; kingdom Metazoa; phylum Chordata; class Mammalia; order Eulipotyphla; family Soricidae; genus Cryptotis; species Cryptotis parvus. The sequence goes on from JAJIBD010006129.1 coordinate 70,140, forward strand.
CAGCCTCTCATTAGGGAGTCGGCTACTCCTGGCATCCCATTCAGCGACACATGTGGCTGAGCTCTTCTGGTGCCGGGACCCCAATACTGGACCCTAATATGTGCTAGATGAAAACAAAGAATCCCTCACTTTCGGTCTCACCACCTAAGGAGGGCCAGTAGATGAGCCTCAGAGAATTGGTAAGCTTGTGCTCTGTAATTTGTCTTCATATTGGCTGCAAAGGAGCAGGGAACATAACACAGATTGGGCATCACTTCCTTAACCCAAAGAGCCCCAAACTGGTCCTTGAAATCAAGCACTGGAGAGAAAGGGGATATGGATTGAGACTTGGAGGGAGGCCAAGAGGGAAAGAGTGAGCTTGTAGAGAGAGCACAGAGGCAGGGAGGCACCAGGGAGAGAAGTTTCCAGAATGCTACTTTCCACTCTCCCTGTCTTTGAGAACAAGATGGCCTCAGAACACAACCCTGGTCTGCTCTGCCTGGGAGGGCACTTGGACTCTGTTCTTGGATCCCTGCGGGGGCTGGGGCTGACAAGCCAAAGCTGAGCTGACAGGCCACGTGGTTGGAAGTTCTGGGTCTTCAACCTTTGGTGGGACTTGCATGGATGAAGATGAGGAAGGAGGTGATTTGAAAAGGCAGGAGGCGGCAGGTGTGGGAATTGGGGTGACCTGGCAGAAGGGGGTGGGGCAGAAAGGCATTAGTCACAGGCCTTAGTCAGCTCTGTGCCCCTGTATCAGCCACGGCTGATGCGGCCATGGATAAGAGCAAAGAATGTAAAGCAGAGTCAGTGGCCTTTGATGATGCTTCTTACTGTTATTAAACTGACAATTATTTGGGACTTAGGAAGGATGGGTGGTTTGGGTCACACTGGGCAACACTCAGGGAAATTCTTGGCTCCTTGCTTAGGTTCAGTCTTGGTGGGGCTCAGGAGACCCTATTCAATGCTAGGGAGCAAACTGAAGGGGCATTGGCGTGTGCAAGGCAAAAGCCCCTCACCACCTCCCCATCTCTCAGCCCTTTGTTGTTCTTGTATCACTTCACTTGTATGACTTGTATTCCTGTTGTTCATCAATTTGCTCCAGTGGGCATCAGTAAAATCTCCATACATCCTGTCACATGCTAGTGTAGCCCAAGGGCATCTGCTCGCTCCAGGAACATGAAGAGCCTCAAACCATTCCTTAAGGTCATGGGAATGAGGTTTATATTTGTTACTGGTATTTGGCATATCAAATACGACACGGGTAGCTTGCCAGTCTCTGCCGTGCGAGTGGGATACTCTCAATAGTAGACTCTCAGTTCGTGCATTTGCTAATGAAATGCAACAGGGAGATATTGGCTTTACTCTTGGGTGGAGCTCTGATAGCTGTGAAGTCCGGATGTTGAAAATGGCAGCCCTCAAGGTTTGGGGGTTCCTCTGGCTTCTTGTGAGGTTCTATTGGGATGGTGGGCCAGGGCTAGAACCCGCCTTCCCTCCTAGGCTCTTAGTAATCAGCTGAGCACAGATGAGTCCCATGATCAGTTGTTTCTTAGCAGCTCTATAGTATTCCATGGTGTAGCTGCACCACAGTTTTTTATCCAGTCGTCTGTGCATGGGCTTTCAGGTCACAGCTGCTCAGAGCTGTTATTATTATATAACCTTTGTTATTATTAGCAGGAATAGCAGCAGATTTATGTTTCAAGGAGTCTTGGGTGGGACCTGGGTGTCATTCTCTCAATGAGCCTCATTCTTGGTCATGGGTCTCTTTATTCTCACTCAACTTGAATTCTAAAGTGGTCACTGTGCTTAGAGGATAGGACAGGGCCTGATGGGCTACAGTATTTTTTTTTCAAATTGTTTTATTGAATCATAGTGATACACACACAGTTACAAGATTGTTCATGATTAGGTTCTAGTGATACAGTGTTCCAACACTCTTCCCTTCATCGGTGCACATTTCCCACCACCTATGCGCCCCACCCGCTACCCACCCCCTCAGTGGGGTAGCACTTTTCTTCTGCTCTCTTCCTCTCTCTCTTTACTTTTGGGTATCACTGTTTGCAAGACAGGTAAAGGTTGTCACGTATATCCATTTACCTTCTTTCAGCACCCAGTTCTTGTCCAGAGTGATCATTTCCAACTAATATTGTCATACTGGTCCCTGAAGGGGTCCAGATTTAAACGCCAAAGCACCAGGGATCAGGAGAGAACTCTTAAAATGCCTCAAAGAACAGGTTTTTCTTTTTCTTTTTTATTTATTTTTTGTTTGCAAGAAGATTCTGCAAGCTACTGGCCCTCAGGCAACCATTCTGGTTTGGCTTGGGCTGGGCAGAATGGCTCTGGCTCTTCAAATCTGGAGTGGTGAAGGCAGGACGAAACCCACACTGACCACATGAAAGCCCAGGTGGGTCCCGAGCATCCCTGGCTGTCTTTTTCCATATTCACAGCCCTGCTGAAGGACTCCAGCACCCGTCCAGGCAGGAGCTCGGGAGCCAACTCCCGGCTGCTCACATCCTGCCATTGTTGGCGTTGACGGAGGAGTAATGAGTTTGTTCTTGAACATTTTGTCTCGACAGTGGAGTGCTACAGAGCCTGAGCTCAATAGGCCCCAGAGCGGGACCTCAGCTTTGTGCTGGCGCCCCTGAAGGCATAAAAGCACATCTGAATTTTACTCAGAGCTAAATCACTGTGAATGTTCCTGGCTGGGAGCAGAAGGATGGGAATATTGCACTAGGGAAACCTGGCAGAGGCAACAAGAAGAGTTTGGAATGACTTACATTAAACCAAACAACGTGTGCATGTGTGTGTGGGCAGGAATGCACGTGTGCACACATGGGCGTGAGCAGGCATCGTGGTTCCCACAAAGGGACAGTCGGTCCCTTGCGAACTGCTGTGATGAATGCACGGGGCTCATCTGACCCAGTTTCCTCGTCTGTAAAATGAGAATGATTATATTTATGAATAAAACAGTAGGAGCCTTTCAGATGAAAGGGGATATGGAATTGAGCGGAAGCGATTTTATGAAAAGCTGCTAAACCTCTGCCTTCACTGGGCACCCAAGCCCGGATCCCTGCAGCCGGACAGTTGCAACAGCGGCTAAGGGATGAAAAGGGGTGAGAGTTCCAAGCAGTTGCGTTGTTCAGCCTTTTCCCCACTGTTGCCCCCTTTCATCCTGTTTCCTTCTTGTGCCCCCCCACTCCACTAGTCAGTGCCCTAAATCTTAGACTGTGCTTCCCATTGATGTCACTTCCACCAAGAGTCCCCTTAGAGTATCCCAAGGAATGTGGTTCCCAGTTAAGAAACGATGCTCTGAGGTATCCTTGAAATGCAGGTCACAGGGGCTGATGGGAGCTGCTTGTGTAAAGGGGGCCAAGGATTGTTGGAAGATGCATGGACCTGGCTCCTTGTTTGTTGGATTAATTCCCACAGTGCCAATTCCTATGAGAAATCCCCTGGCTGGAAGTGGTTGGTTGAGTAATTGTGGCTGAACTGTACCACGGGCATGGAGTCTTCTGACTGTCTCATGGTGACAGGTTGTCTCTGACTGAACTAGGGTGGGGTCCTAGTCTTCCTTCTTCTCTCCACACTGAGGCTCCGTGGATCCTATCCAGAGCTGGTGTGACAGCATCATGTCTCCTGTGCACTTCCGACCCCACCCTTGTGTGGCCTTTGCTCATGGGACCTGGCTGCCTAGGCCTGTCCCACCCTGAGCACTAGAAGAACATGCAGATAGCAGGTGTTCTATGTTACTCAGACACCCTAATAGCACCACATGTGCCTTTGTGACCTTCCTATTCTCATGACGAGGAGTCTGGACTCAGCCTAATGCCTCTTCCTCTTGGAAACCACTTTATAAGGAAGTTGAAGTGTCAAACAGTAGCAGAAGGTCCTCTTCAGTTTTCCAGAATGTCATCTCTTCCAGGGAGCCGTCAGCCCACTTTCTTGATGGCCATGCTCACACTAAACGAAGAGAAGCCCAAGTTTGTAGTAGTGGCAATGCAGGCATTGGGGGATCCTGCTGGACACCCCCTTCTACCCTGGTCGGGATAGGCACAGGGACAGGAAAAACAATCAATCATCCTCTCTGTCAGGTGAAAACTCCAGTGGTATTTAGAAGAGATGAGTTTGCCCTTTGGGTTTTGCAGGATGAATAAGAGTTGGAGTTGAAAAGGATGAAACAGGGGCCAGAGTGACAGCACAGCGGGTAGGGCTTTTGCCTTGCAAGCGGCTGACCCAGGTTCAATCCCGGCATCCCTTATGGTCCTCTGAGCACCACCAGGAGTAATTCCTGAGTGAAAAGCCAGAAGTAACCCTAAGCACTCCTGGGTATGACCCAAAAAAGCAGAAAAAAAAAGAAAAGTATGAAACAATCGTCCTTGACACAGGAAGGAAGAGGAGGAGGTGAGTTTCTGTTGTGCTGTTCTGTAGCCCGTTTCGAGGAGGTTCGGATGAGCTGCTTCACTTCTCGTGGGCCCCAGGACCAGGGTGAGGCCCTCTCTGAAGTGTGGCTCTGTCAGCAGAGTTCGGCAGAGTCCTTGGAAGGAGAACTCATAGCATGTGTCTCTTATGGTCTGCCACAGTAAGAACAGACCCAAAGTTGTAAGGGCACCTCCTGAGCTTTGGTGTGTGTGCAAAACCATCCACTGTTCTTGGTGGGGGCCAGGGGTTCTGGAATCCATCTCCCGGTAAGCTGGCTCAGCTGACAGCTGTGAGGGCAGGACTCGAACGGGGTTCCCTGTGGGGGTGCAAGGGCAGTGCTTTGAGAAATGCTGGGTTCTGTGTTTTCACCCAGCTCTTCCACATCACTTCCCTTTCCCCCCTCACCGATCTGCTTCATGCAACGTGACTTTCATCTTACAGAGGATTCCAGGGAGGCTTAGAAAGTCATTTACCAAAATTACTGAACTAGCGAGAGCTGGTGACAAATTCAGATGTTCTTTGCTAAAGCTCGTCCTCATTTTCTTTGCTTTACCATTCCTTAAGACATAATTTATAGATGTGAGTATTGATTTGATCTACTTCCAACTGCTATTTGGGTCTTTTTTTTTTGTTACTCTATCTCCCTAATATTTATGCTCTTGGACCAAAAGGTCTGTCTTTGCTTCGATTCCTATAAAAAGCCCTGCAGAATTCACATTAGCACCATAAAAGTCATAAAGCCTCGGCCAACCACTCAAAGTTTAAATATGGAAGCCGAAGCCCTAATCACAGTTTAATATAACTAAATATGTACATACTTTATGGTCGATCATCCACACCATTTACCGTGTCCCTTGGCTTGGAAACTGCTAAATCTCCAATGGGTCCGCCTATGAGCCCAGCTTGACATGACATATATTGAAACAGACCGTGGAGCGATCACTTAGGGATGAAAACCTCGCTTCTGTCTTAGTGAACCAAAGCTAAGAGGCAAATTATTCAATTACAGTAAATTTACAGTAGCTTAATATTTGATAAAAGTGGTTCTTCCATCATCAGAGCATCTTATTGAAAACCCTTGAGCAGCAAGCCAGAGCCGGAACTCTTATGATGTTTTAACCACTTATTAAGAAAATTCATCTAGCTTGATCTTTTATGAGCAGCCTGGTTTGAATATCTTTGGGTGTTTCTTGGGGTAATTACCAGGTACTTTGTGCATGAGCCTGGTGGCCTGGAAATTAACCTGCTAATTGTTCTACAATGAGAGCTTGGGGTGGATGGCTATGGGGTGACGGCACTGGAGAAAGGAGAGCTTGCCCTCAAGTGGGGGGTTTGAAGGGAGCCTGCCTTTGCCCTTGACCTTGAGGGGAGATTTCTGAGGCTGGTCCTACATGGTTCTGTGATGCTCCACAAGGGGTTACAGTGGCGGAAAAGATGCTGGCAGGCCCTCTGCTGAGTTCAATGAGAAGTTGGGAGTCCCATAACTAAAGCTGGGTTCTCAAACCCTCATGCAGAGATGAACTACTGAGGGCCTGTTGGCAAATGCTGTTTTCTAGTCAGCATTTTCTTTTTCATGTTTCCTCTTTTTTTTGAGGTGGGGGAATGTGTGTGCATGTGTGAGTATGTGTGAATGTGTGTGAGTGTGTATGTGTGTGAGTGGTTGTGTGCGTGAGTGCATGTATGTGTGAGCCTGCATGCATGTGTGAACTCACATACTCCAAACAGCACTCAGGAGTCCTGGGGAGCCCGCCTTGGCCATCCTCCACCCCTGCGCTAGTGACTCAGTGTTGAGCATAAGGTGTTCCAGCTCAGTACTACCGGAACCCCCAGGCCACCCCACATAGTTGGGGGCTTCCAGGACTATACCTGGGTAAACTCAGGAAACCATGTGGCACCAGGATTCAGTTAGTCCTCCCAGCCCCTTGCCCCCCCTTTACCTCCCTGGTTCCTCTGACTGTTTGTGGGGAGGTGATAGGACAAGGCTGCACCTGAACTGTTCCGCTGAGCTCGAGGTCAGACCTGAGGATTCTCGCTGCAGGCCAGCTGAGTACAGAGCACCTTAACCGCTGCCTCGACGCTCTCTCCAGGGTCCCTGGTCAGGTCAGCCTTTCCAATAAGCTTCAGGCTCCTGGGGGCTGGACTGAGGCAAGAGCAAACCAGAAACCCAGAAACCGAGCACGGTGCCTCCCTGACCCGGAACACGTGCGCTCACACTCACACACGTACACACTCACACATATGCTTACAAGCACTCATACCCACTCACACATGCACTCACGCATACTCACACACCCCAGTCACACATTCACACAGGCACACTCACACACACTCATACATAAATACATATGCACTCACACATGCTTGCAGAAGCACTCACACGCTCACACATGCACTCACACATACATGCACACTCACACATTCCACAGGCACACACTCACTCACACACGCACACACGCAAACTCACACGTGTGTGCGCGCTGCCGATGCAGAGTTCAGTACCTTTGCTAGGGCAAGTCTGCCAAGTGCCACCAGGGCTCGGAGCAGGCACAGGCAGCCTGGTGGAGTGTGTCCCTGAGCCCTCCCTGTCCATTCCTAGCTGTGTGACTCCAGATCAGCAGTTAAGGGGTTGGAGAAAATGCCACTGGAAAAGGAGCCTGCTCCCGCCCAACCCTGGGGCATGTTCAGCCAGGAGAGCCCCGGGAAATCTCCTGTGGCCCAGACAGAATCCTCCCTGGGGTGTCACTGTCACTGACCCCTCTGCACCTGCTGGCAGTCTCGCAGTCAGAGAGAGAAACTCTTAGTCCCCAAACCAACCCTCACTCCCCAAACCTCCTCTTCCTCCAGCAAAGCCTGCTGTGAGTGTTGATTTTTCTAACTTCCCCAACCAGAGCGCACTTCTTAACCTGGCTTAGTTAAACTTCCCCACTGCTCAGGCACTTGTCCTCAGATATAAAAGAGGCAAAGAGAGGGGGTGGAAATGCTAATTAGGCCCTGTCACAATTCCAGCTACTGTTGTGAGAATTCACAGTATGCAAATCAGATTAAAGTACGCTGAGCCACTGGAGCTGGAAGGGCAGGCTTGGGGTGGGGGTGCGGATTGACAACCCGGGTGAAAAGGTAAAGCCAGAGAGCTCACTGCCTCCTCCCTTCATCCCCTGCTCTGCAGCGCCTCAGAACCCCACCCTCACTCCCAGGTCAGACACCCAGGAGGAGCAGCAAAGACATGAAAGGAGGGGGGTGTGTGTGAGTTGGTGTGTGTGTTTAAACACAACATTTGCTGTGCCCCAATGTTGCAGCTGTATTCAGAGTCAAAGTGAGCTAAATGGCTCTGAACACAGAAGCATGCGCGCGCACGCACGCACACACACACACACACACACACACACACACACACACACACAGAGCCACCATTCAGCTCAGTATAAATGTCACAGCGTCAAATACCAAATACCGAGAATTATTAACGTAAGTGGCCTCCTATAATAAAGCTCATTATTAATAGGCCTATTAGCTCAGCATTCATTTGAACTGACAGCAACTTCTCTCTGCAGCAGCTGGTTGCTCCCTTTTACACCCCAGACCTCTTCTGACATCTCTGTGTATATTAAGAGGCAGAAAATGGGGTTGGCGGCAGGGGGTGGGTACTGCAAGGCCTGATGGAAGTGATGCAGATTCTTTTGGAAAGGAGAGAGAGAGAGAGAGAGACTGGGAGTTACAGTTTCTCCAGCACCCATGAGCAGATAATGGCAAGCAATGTTGCCTGTATGATTTTGATCTCATTCAGAAAATTCCGGCTTCCAGTTCAATTTGAATTTTCAGATAAACAACAGATATATTTTCGTATTTTTCTATCCCAGTTATTGCATGGGATGTTCTTTGAAAATGATTTATTGTGGGCTGGGAATGCAAAATTTACTGAGAAGCTTGTGTCACTCTGATCAATGAGAGTGAATACTCTTATTACCCACATTATTTTGCTTTATTATTCACATTATTATTCACGTTATTATTCATGTTACTGAATGCTCTTATTGCCCACCTTATTTTGCAAGGAAGGTCTTTGGGCTGTGTTCATTTTTTCCTGGGGGGCAGTGGAGGGGTCAAAGGGCATACCAACTGGGGGGTCGGAGCGATAGCCCAGCTGGTAGGGCTTTTGCCTTGTACCCTGCTGGTTCATGCCAGCGGTCCCTAGCTCCCATAGCATCCCATATGGTCCCCTGAGCACCGCCAAGAGTAATTCCTGAGTGCAGAGCCAGGAGAAACCCTGAGCATTGCCGGGTGTAACAAAAAAAAAACAAAAAAAAAAAAGGGCATGCCCAGTAGTACTCAGGGATTTCTTCTAGTTCTGTGCTCAGGGACATATATACGGTAACAGATGGAACCTGAGTTGGCGACATGCAAGACCAGAGCCTAACCACTGTATATTCCCACCAGCCCATGAGCTCCAGTCTTCACCCTGGGTTCCTGCCAGGACTTCTCACTGCTGTTTGTAAGAGACCAATCACTCACAGGCAGGTGTCCACACACAACTGCATCTCTCTGCTGCCCATGGGTCATGCAGAATTCCCTGCCCTGAGTTGTCAGCCGTTATTCTGACTGATTGTATCCATTCAGCAGATGAAAGATAAGTTTCTGCCTGATGCCAAGCTAGTAGGAGCACAGTTTGGCAAATGTGCATTGATGAGACATTTCCATGTCCCAAAAGATCTGGGACCTTGGGAATATGGGATTCAGATGCTTGCTCAGTCTTGCAATTCCTAGCAAGGGTGTGACGTGAGAAGACCAGCCCAGTGCTGAGTAAGAGAAGCTGTCCCAGGCCTGGCGTGGGCAGATGGGTCTCCCCTCGGAGAAGGGTCACTTGCAGGAAACCATCTAGGGATGCAGGAGACCACCTAGGGATCAGACAATGCACTTCTGGGATTACTGAGTACCACCCCAAGAAGAAAGCTCTATAATCAACTGAGAAAACAGTTTCATACTTTCAAAATATTGTTACAGTCCTGGGGAACACACTACCAGTGAGAACATGAGAAAGGGAACAAATGGGCATTTACAGAGACCAATTTAATATCCCACCGAACACGACAGAAAAGAATGGTGGCTGGCATCAATCTTGGCTCAGGATCAAATGCAAGGGGATAAAATCATTTGCCATTTGCTTCACCTGCAGTTGCTCAACACCAACTCTGAGCTGAGAAGAAAGAGGACTTCTGAGCAAAAAAAGGCTCATCTGAGCTGATGAGGAGGAGTTGCCAAGGGCTCCAGGCCTCCTCTGGCTCTCTGTGGGCCCATCTGAAAAGTGGGGATAATAATATCTGCATCATAGAACTGCCTTGAATGGAAAATGAACGTGGATGTCTAAGCTCCTAAAGTAAGGTGTGGATTGTATTGAACACTCTGTAAGCAGGAGCTGTCGTTCAGGTCTGAGATAATAACACAGGGAACTCCTGTCCTTACAATGAGTTTTGGGGACAATGCATGGCCTTCTGACACCTCTGAAGCCAGCCCTAGCACAAGGCATATGGGCATAGTAAAGGCTTTGCCTTTAACAAGATGGGCTTTCTCCAAAAGGAGATTTGAAATGAGGCAGACTCAATGTCCACAGAGAGATGAACAGAGGGGCTATCTATGGTGCATCTGGAGTAGGAACTGGGCTGTGTGCTCTTGACTTCTGGACAGGTCCTCTTGTCAGGAAAGGTGAGTAGTCTAGGCACTTTGTGCCATTAAGAGCAGAAAGGAACAGTCTTAAACACTGATTAGTAGCTGATATTGTCCTATGGATGTTGTAGATTCACCGAAGAGCAGGTGTTGGGTCTAAGGCAATACTTTTTGTACCCCCACCCTCCCCCCCACCACCTTGTCCCTAATCCCCCCCAGGCCTCCTCTCCCCCCCCCCCTTCCTCTTTTTATTTCCCTTTTTTCTTTACTTCTTTCCTTCTTTTTCCCTCTCTCTACCCTTTTTTTTTCCAACAAATACTTTGAGAGGAGTTAAAACCATGACTTTAGTGCAAATGACAATTTCTACTAAATTTGGAGATTAAAGCAAATTTGGAGATTAAAACAAAAATGGAGAACACAGAAAGAGAAGGGGCACATTTGCTGTGCCCCAATAGCTGCAGCCGTATTCAGCATCTAAGTGAGCTAAATGGCTCTGAACACAGAAGCTTGCGTGCGCATACACACAAACACACACACACACACAGAAGGGGAGGGGAAATAAACTATTAGATCTTTGAAATAAATGTTCTTTAGACAGCCCTAACTTCAAATGTTTTGCCAAATATCTTTAAATTTTGTTAAGAGAATATCTGTAAGCTTATGGTTCAAAGGGAGACAGATTTCCAAATGAAGTATATTTCTTCTGAAAGTGTACACTACAGAGATAATACAAGAGGTAGGGCACTTGCTTTGCACACAGCTGATTGTGATTTGGTTCCCTGATCCTGGCCAGAGGTCACTCCTGAGCACAGTCAGGAGCAGTTCCCTAGAACTTCCAGGTATGGTCCATCCACCCCCAAATAAAAATATTAAAATCTAAAAAAGAGTTTATTTTTATTTAGCGGCTAAGTTCTCTACTTTTATGACTAAATTAAATATGTAGTAGTTTTTTCACCAGAGATATGCTGTGAATATGAAGTTTAGGATCATCCATTAATCATTCGTTTTATGATTCATCCATTAAACCAGCACCCTGTCCATCACTTTCCATCTGTCTAAACATTTACCGTTACATCTCCCCATGTTTCCTTCCATTGATTCATTTTACTGTCCACTCACCCCTGTAGCTGTGTATTCTTTTGTTTAGCCACTCAACCATCTATCTATCCATCATCAACTCATCCATATGTTCATTCATTAATTCATCTGTCCATCTATCCATCCACTCATCTGCCCTTTCATTCATTCACGCACTCATTCATCCAATCCTTTAGGCACCATCCACCCTCCATCCTCCCATCTACCTACCTGATGAGCTTCCTTTAGCAATGCTTAGTGAGTACCGGTTTTGTGGAAGCACAGCTTACAAGTTGACTAAGCCGACACCATTTCCTATAGCAATCCCACATTTTCCCAAAGAAAATTATAAAAACAAACAGTATGTGACAGGTTCTACAGAAGTTCCCACCATTGTCTTCCCAAAGACCAGAGATAGAGCTGGACACGGAGTGTTAAACTTTAAGAAAGAAGTCAATGCTCCTTAAAAATGGGACTCATTTTCCTCTAAGTTTCAGAACTACGTCAGCAAATCTAAAAAGCAATTGGAGACATACTTGTTTACTTGACAGCTACCCTACTTGGAAAACCTTGGCTTGTTTTCAGAGGACAAATGCCTGCTCCAAAAAAACGATAACTCAGAATGACCCATGCAGCAGGTCAATATGAAAAATAAAGTTGTTCCCTCCACTCTCTTTTCACTTCCATTTCTGGAGAAAGTCATATCCTGTGGGGATCAATCTACCAACGCCATTCTACCTCTTCAGCAGCAAGTTTCTAAAAAAGCTTTGAGTTGAAGCAACAAAGTTGGGGAAAGGAGGAGAGCTGGGCCTGGGCTGTCCAGCTGGTGCCCTCAGCTGGACACCTATACAGCAGCACAATAGAATAGGAAGTAAGTAGCTACTTCACTCATTTTGTTAGTAAAGATAATGAAGGCTATGGGATATTCCTGAGACTCAAAACCAGAGACCAAATGATTAGACACTATTGTGGGTGAGAAGCAGAAATACCTTTCAAGTATCTACAGTTAGTTCTTCTAATTATTACTCAGCTACTTTGATTTTAGTTCACAAAGTTAACTGGTCCCTAGGCAAGTGGCAGAATTCGGTTTGGTACCCGGAGATCACTAATGCTGCAAGTCCCAGGATCTTTCAAATGCTTAAAACTGACATTGAAAGGTTGGGATAAGGTGTTTGGGGTAAGGTAAAGTGTTTGCCTTGCATGTGGCTGACTTGGGTTCTACTCTGAGCACTTCTAGGAGGAATTCCTTTGTGTGGAGCCAGCAGTAATACCTGACCTTTGCAGGGTGTGCCCCTTCCCCTGACACCAAACCAAAGGAATACAAAAGAAAAAGGACATTGAGATTCTCTAATGTTGTCTCTTATAAATTTGAGGGATTGTTTGTGGTTTCCTAGTTCAGTGAAAAAAAGTTTTGCATCATAAGGGCATCTCTCATTTTATATAGAGTGGCTTGTAGCTTGTCTTAGATTTGGGCAGATAAAGAGCTAGTTTTCTGAGCAGGAGAAAAGCTTGGTTATACTTATTAGGGAAAGTGGAAGCCCTGAATTTATTTGGGAACCCAGTGGATTTGTGAGTCATCCTCTTTGCTGGGATGTATGTGGAGCCATTTGTACTCCATGGAAGGGAGAGACAGTAAGAAAGGAAAAGGTGGAAGCAAAGCAGGAAGAAAAATGATAGAATGGGGGCCAGGGTGATAGTCCAGTAGGGGAGGGCATTTGCGTTGCATGCGGCCGACCTGGGTTTGATCTCCGGCATCCCATATGGTCCCCTGAATACTGCCAGGAGTAATTCCTGAGTACAGAGCCTGAGCATCACTGGTGTGACCCAAAAAGGAAAAAAAAAAGAAAAATGATAGAACATTTCACGCCATGTAAGTGACCTTCTCAGTGTACAATGTCTCAAGCGTGACCAGGCAATAGGGCTGCCACTATCCATTCATGCATCTGACGGAGGACTCTTTAAGAATATAATTAGTACTTTTTAGCTATATTTACATTTTGAACACACAGCAGTATCCAGAAAGGCATAGACAACCCATAAATGTTTGTGTATGAATAAATAGCAAATGTGATAATGCCAAACACCTGCAATATTGTGAGATCAAAAGTGCAGAAGCAACAAAGAGGGACAAAAGAGGGAAGTGTGTGTCATCTGGGAGCTTTAGAACAATTATGAGAGGAATTAGCTACGCAATAGATCAACTCATTCAAAATACGGTCCTCAAGTCCTGCCTATGGAGCACAGATCTATGGGACAGTGCAACTTCCCACTGTTCATCCTTGCTCTGCCGCCTGCCTCGGTGTCTCTGGTGACTGAAGCCCTGTTTTCACAATCCCTCCTAAAGTGTTAATGCAGTCTCCATCTTAGAAAGCACTGGAGTGTCACACATGGGCTTTGGGAAGTGAAATGCCTATTCATGGTTTAGATAATTTATGGATTTCTTACCTGGTAGGTAAGCACCCAAGTATATACATAAAAATGGGTTCCTTATCATTGGTCCTATTCACTGGTTTCTTGATAGATTTTACAATGGAAAGAAAGATAGGTAAGATGAATCAAGGCAAGGGGGGGAAGATGCTATCAGGCACTTTTTGCTGAGATCCTTGTGTGATAGAGTCAAAGTTGACACAGAAGCTTCTCCCGTCTTAAATCCCACAGATAACGGCTTATGTGAACCAGAAGGAGTTGGAAGAGTTTTCATTTGATTATGAAGATCTTTGAGTTTCAGGTGGGTTTACCAACATAGCCTAGTTTCAGCACAGAATAGATAAATTTGGGCTCTCTTTGTAGTATGTTGCAGTCACCATAATTATTTGGTATAAGGGATTTATTAGAGCCTTCTAAGACCAGCTGTGGGACATGGGTAAGTTGATTCCAATTCTTGAGGCTATTTTCTAATCTTTGGAAAACTTGCTTTTATTTTAGTAAAGAACCATGGTTTGCAAAGTTATTGATGGTTGAGTCTGCGCCAACTATAGTCCAAAACCAGTGTTAATTTTCCAAACACTGAAGTGGGGAATATAACTTGAGTGATTGTGCATCCATACACTGGATGTGTGGAGGTCCCTAGTCCTGATAAAACTAATGTCCCTGAGCATGTTGCTGCCCCCTCAGCAACACTAGGATGGTCCTGGAGGTTCCTAAGCATAGTTGTCCAGATCATATCCCCCAAGGCCCTGAAACTCCCTTGAAGGAGGGCTACAAAAATGCTGAAATTGACTTGTTCCCATGTTGTAAGTATTCAATTAATCAACATTGTAATGTCTAACTCTCATAGAGATTTAATGGTAGTTGGATTAGGAAACAATAGGGAGTGGATGACTAATAGCTAAGATATTCACCAGGTCATTCATGATTCTTGCTCTCACAGACCAGTGCTGAAATCTCAATGGTTTAACACAGCCAAAACATGTATTCATATCCGAAGTTCAATTTGCACCATAGGAGCTCATCAGTGGAAAGAGTGGTGCTCACAGTTACCCGAGTATCTAGGCTGATAAATTCATCAGGACACAGTTAATATGTTGGAACACAGGTCTAGGGGATCTTCATGGGGAGAGAAGAGGTGGGGAATCAGGTCTTAGTGCGATAAAATCATTCTTACTTTCTCTCATGGTCAGTCACGCAGAATTTAGTGCTTGGTCCCCCTATGGTGGAGTCCTTCTTCACTCATTTGTAATCATCAATGTGTTCTCAGTGTTGCTCTCTGACTCGGGCCCACTTTGCCATGAAGCAACACAAACAATGATAGAAGAAGAATCAGTTCTCAGCTTGCTTTTCCTTCTCTAATGCTATGGCTTCTTTTTGCACTATTTGAAAAAAATTGCTTGCACTTCTTTCCAGAGTAAGAAACTACTTTTAGAGAAACCCAGGAACTCTAACTCTGGGATAAGAAGCACATCATAGAATCATATCCGACTACAAGAAGGTAGAGCACATGGATACTTGGGACTTAATATAGCTGTCACAATAGCTGTCACATGCCCAACAGTGTTCACACTGAAGCTCAGTGAGAAATGCCTCGTTGTGACCTATTTCCAGGTTAGCACAGTGGAAAGAGAACTGAGAAGCCTGCGGTTTCAATGAATCAGTTCTTAGCATCACATCTATGAATCAGTTCCATAATGAGGCATTGGGATCACACCAACCCCCCTTCTTTACACTAATTCTAAGCTCTGATTAATGAAGCGATGCCCATTGTATGGATAGGAAAAATGATTCAGGGCTAGTCATTTCCACTCAATTGAACACACTTAGTGCGCTACTTGATATAACATCCAACAATTTCCCTCTCAGAGTCTAGCCCCTTTCTCTCTCACTCTCCTTTCCACCCCTGTCTCTTCATATTACAACTAAGTCCAGAGTTATTCATCCTGGTATTAAACCCTTAATTCCTGTCTACGCATAAAAGAGCAGAAAGAGCTACATTGCTCCAGGATTTAAGCTGTTACTTAACCTTGAATCTTCTCAGCTCTCCATTCAGATCCTTTTGCAGTCCTTTTGAAGAGAGAAAGACATTTCTCATTATAATGTCCTCCCTCTCCATTCCTCCCCAAAGGAAGCAACATAAGGTCATAGAGAATGTGTATGGGCCACCTTCACCCAGACAGAACTTAGCTCTGCCGTCCATTGTAGCTATGCAGAGACCACTGCGCATCGGACACGTGCTCAACATCACTGTAGGATGATTGGCATATCCATGAAGATAACCATGATTCCAAAGGCAACTCCAAATGGATACATAGAGCTAAATAATGAATGACCTTATGCCAAAGAAATACAGTTCTACAACTGAAAACTGGAAAGAAGGACAGCAGAGAGGATGCAGCTCCATCCAAGAAAGTGAAGATAGAACTGGTCAAGGTCAGCAGGAAGTGGTGGGTGCATGACGTGAACTTGTTCCTTGGGCTAGACATAGTCATGGTCACCTGGAAGAAGGATTGAAACGAAGAGAGGCACCGGGGACAGGATGTACAGGACCTCATAGAGGCCTGCTCCCCTGCCTGGCTTCACAGAGCTCTACTTTCTGGCACTTCTGAGACATCCTTTGGCCATCAGACTGCAGGTAGACACCCACAGTGTCTATCTCCTGGCCTGCTCTTCTTCCTCTGCCAGCAAAGCAGAGTGACTCTGAGAACAAGGAGGTAAGTGGAGGCCGAGTTCCTGCAAGCCTGCATTGGTGGAGCAGTTGGCATCAGACACCACCCAAATAAATAAAGGCAGCTGCATTTTAATAAAATTTTATTAATGAAAACTCTTTGTTGGCCTCTCATTGATTTCAGGGACGGTAACAAAAAGACAGAAGAAAATAATTCTTAAGTTTTAAATGACTAGGAACCAGTCACTTGGCCTAGTAGCTTTGGTTTGTGAATGAGAAGGCAAAAAGGTCTGCAAACTTCTCATGATCTTCATAAAAGGGTCACACCTGGGGCCAGAATGATAGTACAGCTGGTACTGTGTTTGCCTTGCACACAACTGAGCTGGGTTAGATACCGGGCATCCCGTATGGTTCTTCAAGCACCGCCAGGAGTAATTCCTGAGCTCAGAGCCAGAAGTAACTCCTGAGCACCACCAGTATGTCCCTAAAGAAAAGGTTAGACCCTAAAGGGCACAGTGAAATTATGGGGTTTGTGGTAAAAATGTCATCACACATCTGAAAAAAAATCCCTTAAAATTTTGTGACTATAAATTTATATGGAAAAGTCACCCCCACCTTGCCCCGCTTTTCTTAGAAACCAGGACGCAATGTAATCATGGCTGCCTCGTGAATGCGCCATTCAGGTTCCAAAGGCACCATGAAGGCTTGGCTCTGGACACAGTATAATAACTGGGGTTTAAACACGTTCGTTTGCTGAGGGAAGAGCCTGCTGCTGTCTGTGTTCCAGAACTCAAGAGAAGGAAGGGAGCAAAGAGGGTTGGCATGGGGCCAGGGAGAGGGACGGGGCAAGTCTGTCAGCAAGCCCTCAGGTAACTATATTATCAGGTGAAATTCCTACTAACAATGGGGGGGTGGGTCCCTCACTACACAGCTTCCCTTTCCACATTTCCCCTCCATTCCAGCAGAATTCAGTGAGTGTGTGTGTGCAAAGTGAACAAAGTGGTGGTGGGTGTGGATTGTGTCTAGGTTATATGTGAGTCTATGTGCTATGTGTACTGTACATGTGCGATTGGGGACGTGTTTGTAGAGAAAGTGGTATGTAGCAAGTGTGAGCTCCCTGTGGTGTGGTGTATGTGTGTGTATATGTTTTACGTGCTGTGTCCATGTGAAACACGGGAGCAGTGGGAGGGCATGCATCGTATGTGTTTAATATAGTATGTGATTCTATATAGTAAATGGTATGGTGCAATATGGGGAGGGAGGGGTGTCTTGTTGTGGGGTGTAGCTGTGGGAATGTGTTGCCTGAAGTGTGAGTGAGTGTATTCATTTAGGGTGATCAGAGGCAGAAACAGACAGTGCCTGTCTCTCCGGGGTAGACAAAGCAGATTTATTTTCTTGAGAGATCCACATTTTTGCCTCTGTAGCAACTTGCAGGTCCTGGAGGTGTTTAACCGACCTGTGAGCCGGGAGACACAAGTTGCCAGACCACCCAAACCATCCGCAGCCACATTCTTGCAGGACACGTTTGAAGGCCTTGATTTATTTGGATTTGAAAGAGGAGAAGACGAAAGTGTCCTTACTGCATGCCCCCAGAGCCTCCTCGTAGAAACACGGCCCCATGCCTGAGTGACAGGGTTTCAAGTCTCCCCAGTGCCCAGTGGCAAACATTCCTGCACAGGGTCACCTGAACCGGCTTGCCTCCTCTGTCAGGTGCTCTGATCTCTATGTTTGCTGGGTCATGTGCACTGGGGGACCTAGAGATTCTCAGACTGTGTTGGAGACTGCCTGAGACAGGTAAAAACAAAGGGTCAGCTGCAGAGTTCTTGGGTCCCAGCAGCCAGTTGGCCAGTTAAATAGCCGTGTGATCCCTCCCAGATCACCTCCCAGCTCTGGGCAATGCTTCCCTCTGGCAGCTGTATCTGATCTTTCAGAGGTGGAGTAAACGTTCTGCTTCTCTCTAGTTGTGACTTCAGTAGAAAAGAGTTTCGACGATGTGCTGGGTCAGGTTGTAGCCAGACACCAGAACTACCAGCAGCTCCAACAGGATGGGAAGCGCCTCTTTCAGGTGCCGACACGCGGGCAGCCAGAGCTGGCAGAATGACGCGGACCGAAAAGCTTCTCTCTTCCCTCTGCACCATCTTCAAGGTCTTTTCATACTGCAACAGGGTTGTCGCAGCTGCAGCCATTGCTTGTGCGTGCCGTGAGGCAGGAGTGAGGGTGTAGACAACTGAATGGGCAGAGTAGTGCGCGTCTTCTGGATACAGGAACTCCGCTTAAGCAGTATTTGCTGAAGGCTCTCAAAACACTTGTGTTTTCGTTCCCAGGAGGTGGCTACATCCAACTGCAAGAGATGCCTCTGTGTTGGACAGAGCCAGCTTTAGCCAGAAGTATTGCCACTATGCTTGAAAGCAGGGAGCCATTGCCAAGGAAATTGCAAAAGAGAGTGAACTGGGTGGTCACTGTGCCTGCCCCACTGCCCACGGAAGTGAGTGATGTGCTGGTTCACAGCTGTGTCCTGGACACAGCAGAGGTGTCCCACATGAATGCTCCCTGTGGCATCGCCGCACCAGCTGAAGCCTGCCCATCCTCTCCTCTTACTGCCACACGTCTGTGCAAATGCTCGTGTGGAAACAGCCTGGCCCAGCCTTGGTTCCTTAGTTAATGATAGCACACTCGATAAACAAACTCTATATGCCTCGTCTCTCTCACCAGATACTGCGGGAAACCCCAACCCTAGCAACTTCCCCTTCTCGCCACCCGTCCTTCTGCCTGGGCACTCCTCCCAATCCCAGGCATGATCCCTGAGCCCTTTGGCAATGAGGTGCTCCCTGCCAGGACTGGGGCACATGCAGCCTCCACTTGTCATTGTCATATTCAGTCACACATGGGTGGGTTTTTACTGAGATGAGATCATGGGGGTATTCAGCAGCAAAGTCTTGATTTGATTCCCATCAAGTGAGGATGTAATTGGAAGCAATCAGAATGAGTGTCCCGTTTTAGGACAAGCCCTTTACGTGGCAGAACTCCGTGACTGTGCACTTGTGATTTAAAGAGACAGGAGCAGATGAAATAAAAAGAAAACAATGGAAGTAAAGAGAAACAGAAGAGAAAACAGAAAGAACACTACCAGCGTTCCTCCCAGGCCAGGTTCTGCATTTGGTCCATTGCCATGTGCCAAAATTCCCTAAGTCATTCCAAGTCTCGGGAATTCCCAGACATTGGTGTTTGTGGGCTCTCCCAGGTGAGAAACCCTTTGCCTTCACCCAGGGGATGGCATCGTGGCGCAGAAGAGAAGGGTGCCAGACCACAGGCTCACAGCACTGAGGGCAGGATCAGCGGGAAGAGACTCCGCTCCAGAATCTGACGTGCTTGGACCCCAGCCCTGGCTGTGCCATGGCTTACACTTAGGGAAAGTTCTTTCCCTTCTCTGTGTCTCAGCTTCTAAGTAATAAAGTGGGATACAGTCTGGTTCTCTCTCCTCTGGATGGACTTCACTTTTAAATAACACCCCAAGGGGACTGGGAGATCTGACAATGTTCAATTCCCAATACCATAAGGTGTTTAAGCATAGCTGCATGCAACCCCTGCATTCCACCAGTGACCTTACCCTCAGAATTCTCACATTGAAACATGGGATTGAGTTGTCAAGAACTGCTGGTGGGACCCTAGAGGCTCTTCACCCACAAACATAGAGAACACACTTAGGCTTTTTTTCTGGGCTTTGTGATCAATTCTAATTGATTTTTCTTATTGTCACCAGCTGTTGTCATTACTAATATTATTGGTCATTTTCAGTGTGAGGGGCGGAGCAGTGAGCATGCCAGCGGCAAGTCTAGATCAGAGAGGAAGTTCTATCAAGGGACATCAGAACCAGCAGAGCTCAGTTGCCTTCCTCCAAACAGGAAGCACAGTTTCCCTGAGTCCAGCCTGCAGCCCTGTTGCCCTGCCTGGAAGGTTTTATAAGGCTGAACTTGATGGATTCCTTTCCATTTCAGGAACAACTCCCCATGTCCCTACAGAATTTTTCTTTAACTCATTTTTCTGTGTACAAGCTTGTCCATTTCTGTACAAAGGAGAGAGAGAGAGAGAGAGAGAGAGAGGAGAGAGAGAGAGAGATTAAGATACAGTAGTCAGAGCCTGGGAGGAGAGGGGTTGGTCTGAAATGCTACATAATGGGGTCCCAAGTCAGGATAGGGTGTGAATAAATAGTGATGGGACGAGGGATGGGGGCATGCAGGAAGGCAATGGCAGCCATGTCCCCAACCCCAGCTCATCCAGCATTGATTCCAATGCTGCTTCTTTATTTGGCAGGAGAGAGGTGCTCCCAGGTAGTGCTCAGAAAGCCCTGAGGCCCCACCAGTCAGTCTCAGCCAACCAAGACAGCATTTTTAGTGCCAGAGCCTGGGGACATGGGGCTACTAGCCCTGCAGTGTGGAGATTCTGCCTCAGTCATGCTCATGGTACCTTGGGGTGCTGCACATCAAACTCTGGCCTGTGTGTCTCTGCTGCAGCAGCCACTTCCTTCCCATCCCGTCACTGTGCTGCTTCTTTCTTTTCATTAATTACCCTGAGATACACAGTTACAAAGCTGTTTATGGTGGGTGTCAGTCATACAATGTTCCAACACCTATCCCTCCACCGACGTATATTTCTCAACACTGATGTCCCCAGTTTCCCTCTCCCCACCCCCCATCTCTAAGACCTCTATCTAATGCCATGCATAAAGTCAGATCACAATGGATTAAAGACCTCAACATCAGATCTGAATCCATAAGGTACATGGAAGAAAACATAGGCAAAAACCTCCATGACATTGAAGCTAAAGGCATCTTTAAAGATGAAACACCACTGATCAAGCAAGTGGAAAGAAAGATAGACAATTGGGCCTACATGAAAATAAGGAGCTTCAGCAACTCAAAAGAAATGGTGACCAAGATACAAAGCTCACAGAATGTGAAATATTATTTACCAATGCTCATCTGATAAGGGTTAATATCAATCATGGTGCTTCTTAACCAGCCTACAAACAGGTGGAACCACCAAAGCCTGAAACCTCACTTGGGAAATGATTAGTGGCTGATGGATGGCAGGGACATGCCTCCTCCGGGCCCCGAGAGGAGGTCTCTGGCTTCTCCCTCCGTGGACCCACATATGCGCTCCAGAAGCTCCCAAAGTTCTGCGAGTTCCTTGTAAGAAGTCTCACTTTCCAAAGAATAATTCTCAGTCCCACAGTCTCTTTGAATAAGCAGTTACATCATTCTCCAGACACTACCGCCTACAGCCCCAGCACAGATGGGTTACTGCAGGGAGAGGAGGAAGCCACCGTGCCGAGGTCAGCCAGAATAAGGCGACACCAGTCCAGGGGGCCAGACCTCCTCTCTCGCAGCCTCCTTCCTCCTGCTCTTCAGCAAACCTGGCCAAGACATGCTTCCAGAAATAGAGGAGGGTGTACCACACCCCTGAGTTCAGCGCCAGGAGCCCCAGAACAGCTTCAGCCGTATTCCTCAACATGTACAGGCAAGAGAAGAGCAGTGAAAGCCAAAGTGGAGTTTTTTGCAGAACAGACTTTTTAACTATATCATGTATCATCATCATCATCATCATCATCATCATCACCATCTTCTTCTTCTTCTTCTTCTCCTCCTCCTCCCTCCTCCTTCTTCTCCCTCCTCCTTCTTCTTCTCCTCCTCCTTCTTGTTCTCCTTCTTCTCTCTGTCTTCTTCTCCTCCTCCTCCTCCTCCTCCTCCTCCTCCTCCTCCTCCTTCTTTTCTTCTTTCTCCTCCTCCTCCTTCTTGTTCTTCTCCTTCTCCTCCTTCTTGTTCTTCTTGTTCTTCTTCTCTTTATCCTCCTCCTCCTTTTCTTCTTCTTCTTCTTATTCTCCCTCCTCCTCTTCTTTTCTTCTCCTCCTCCTTCTTGTTCTTCTTCTTCTCCTCCTACTCCTTGTTCTTCTTGTTCTTCTTTACCTTCTCTTCCTCCTCCTTCTCCTCCTCCTTATCCTCTTCTCCTCCCTCTTCATCCTCCTCCTCCTCTTCCTGCTCCTCCTCCTCCTTTTTCTTCTTGAATCATTGTTAGAAACAGTTACAGGACTGTTCAAGTCAGGTTTCAAACGTATAATGCTCCAACACCCATCCTTCCACCAGTGTGTTTTCCCCACCATTAAACTCCCCAGTTTTCCTCCTGCATCCCAACCCCTGCCTCTCTTTGGTGTGAACTTTCCTTCTCTGTCTGTCTGTCTGTCTCTGTCTCTCTCTCCTTTTTGGGTGTGATGGTTTGCAATACAAATACTGAGAGATTATTATGTTCATTCCTTTACCTATTTTTCAGCACAGAGTGAAAAGAAATGAAAATGGCCAAAAGACACATAAAAATGTTCTAAATCACTAATCATCAGGGAGATGCAAAACAAAACAACAATGAGATATTAGCTCTCACCACAGAGACTGGTGCACATCAAAAAGAATAAAAGTAATCAATGTTGGTGTGTATGTGGAGAGAAGGACTCTTCATTGCTGGTGGGAATGTTAAACATCCATTTTTTGAAAACAATATGGACATTACTCAAAAAGCTATAAATTGAGCTTCCATACAACTCAGCAAGACCACTCTGTGAATATATCCTGGGAATGCAGAAATACACAGCAAAACACCATCTGCATTTCTATGTTCATTGTAACACTATTCACAATAGCCAGAATCTGGAAACAACCTGAGTGCCTGAGAACAGATATCTGGATAAAGAAAATATGGTACATCTAC